>JAQIXN010000541.1:0-35357 GCA_034698145.1 Proisotoma minuta
AAAGTATCAAATTTTCATTGGAATTTGGCTAATAAAAAGTAATGGTTTGTGTCTCGAACAAAATAAATATATCAGACCTTATGTCTGAAAATGATATTTGAGCTTGCTGCAAACAAAACTTGCCGAGAAATATAGCACAGAGGAGGATTTTGGCATTTTGATATTTACTAAAAAAATAATTGTTGGAAAAATATAAATATTTTCAACATATTTTCAATATTTTCATTTATTTCAAATAGCTATTACAATTTATAATTTTAAAACAAAGTCACGTGGGCTAGAATACCACTTGTTAAATATCGAAATAACTACAATATAAAAGAGATCAATTGATTTTAAAAACAAAATGAAAAAATTACTATTTGCTCTAGTAATTATGTAAATAAGAGATCTTTGGCTTGGTGAAAGTGCGGAATGCGTTTGGAGATCAAATAATAATAATTCTCTTAAATAATCTCAAAAGTTTTTGCAAGATGGGCATTTACTCGAAGCACGAGTTGATTCCCAAATTTGTTGCTCAGACATTGACGGTCGTAATAGTGCTGTTGTAGAAAATAAAAAAAATATTTAATAATGAGTTGATAATTATTTTAATAGAATAAACTTACAATTCTGCTGATTATGCATCTGAATCAAAGGTCTAGAATGCGCAGCAGAAATATTTTCGGATACTTCATTTGCTAAATTAGTTTCTAAAGCCAATGTTGCAATTCTTCTGAAAAATATTTCAACATTTTCCCCGGAAAGAGAAGAAATTGGCCAGTACTCAGCACCTAACAATTTGGCCATTCGAATTGCCATTTGATGAATTTTATCTCGATGTGCTTGTTGTACAAGGTCTATTTTGGTTCCAACGAGAAATTTCAAAGGCACAATACGATTTGCTGATGATGCATCATCCATCCAGCGTTGGCAAGTTGAAAGACTTTCCAAGTTACTTGCATCAAAAACAGTCACAACTATATGAAAAATTGAAAAAATATATTAAAATAAATAAATTAAGGTATTTTCTCATAATTTTATACAAACCTATTTGGGAGCTTCTATAATAAGCTGAAGCTATACATTTGAACCTCTCTTGACCTGCTACAACAGAAATTTTCATATTTAAATGATTTTACAGAATACTTTTCATATATTTTAAAATTTCTACCTGTGTCCCAACTGAAATACAAACAAAATTATATTTACAAATTGAAGTTAACAAGTTTTGATAAATCCTCCCACTTACATTTGCAAATTAAACGGAATGTTTAGAATCCAGAATCTTTCCATTTCATAATCAACGCCAACTGTAGAATTATACTGACTCTGGAAGATATCACGACAGAAGCGCTTTATTATTGAAGTCTTTCCAACTCCGACATCCCCTACGAAGACAGCTTTGGCCAATCTCACAGGAATCGAACTCCCTGACCGACTAGACGATGACGACGAGGAGAGCCTGCTCAACTATTGGACAAAATAAAAAATCTCAGACAAATCATTCCAAATTTTTGTTTAAATAACTAATTTTGTACCTGATCATTACTCGCTATCTCCGACAAACTTCTCAAGGATGGCGTAAATTGGTTTAAGGGATAAGGTGAGCTTTCTTCGTCCCAAGGCAAAGGAAACTCTGTGATTTGTCGACTCTTGATCTTTGTGACGGTCGCCATCGCGTGTCCTCTCTCTCGTCAGACTAGACGACCTGGAAATATTATTTATAAAATGATTAATCAAGAACCACACCCCCTCCCTATGGTCAGTGGGTGTGGTTGTTTTAACCGAATGACTCACCTTCTTTATTGACATTTAGCCTAAATGATTTAGGTCATCTTTTTTGAGTGACAGGCCTCTCGCGGTTTTTTGTTTTCGATGGTGTCTCATCTTTTTCATCATCACCACGTGCAGCCTGTCGCTGATAATTTCTTGCCGAAATTGATCAACTTTAATTAGGATAGCAATGGCTCCCAAAGCAGGTAAGATTACTAATTAATCTCAATAAGTGGGTGTGGTTTCACAAGTGAGAACAATTTTAATTTGATGTATTTTGTCTGCAGATAAGAAGAAGGCGGCTGGTCCGGCCCCAAAGGAGAAAAAGGCTGCGGTGCCTCCCCCGGCCCCCAAACCAAAGGAGAGGAAGCCCAAAGTTAAGAAACCCAAGTCAACTTTGACTCCAAAGGAAAAGAGGAAGAATCTGAGGCAAAAGATAAGACAACTCGCCATCAACAAGGCCCTCAAGGTTCAAAAGAAGGTAAATATGCATTTTTTTTGAAATTATATTTATGGTTTTTATGAATGATGATACTTTATGTGGGAATCTCTATGAATTTGCTGATTACAACCAATAACATTTTATCTGACTAGTTTAATTAAACTAAATTTTCAATCTTGGCCAATTGAATAATATGCAAACCAACTGACAAATGTTTTATGCTTTTCAGGTCATCAAAGGAGCAGAAGGAGACAGAAAGAGGGTCCGAAAGATTCGTCCTACTGTCCAATTCAAGCGTCCTCGTACTTTCAGACCTCCAAGGAATCCAAAGTTCCCAAAAAAGTCTGCTCCCAAGAGATGTCGAATGGACGCCTACAATGTGATCCAATACCCTTTGACCACTGAGGCTGCAATGAAGAAAATCGAAGATAACAACACCCTCGTCTTCATCATCCATCTCAAATCCAACAAATTCCATGTCAAGGCCGCCGTCAAGAAGTTGTACGAAGTTGAAGTAGCAAAGGTTAACACGTTGGTTCGACCTGATGGGAAGAAAAAGGCCTACGTCCGTCTCTCTCCTGACTTTGATGCTCTTGACGTTGCCAACAAAATCGGAATTATCTAAAGATATTTATTTCCGTTTTATACTCTGTTAAAAATGGTAAAATATAATCAAAATTTTACTCCATATTATGAGATTTGTATTATTTTTTAAGAAAAACAGTTTATTCTCGTCAATTACTTAAAAGTTACAACTTTTCATATAATAATTATTACTTTATATCAGTAGCATCAGCATCTAATTAATTATTTATCTACGCTTCATATTCTGCTACCAACGAGAACCACAGGTCATCATCACATTTCTTTACATATTATTTGGGAAATTGCATTGTTTTATTTGTTTTATTACTTTGTATCTTTAGATGAGAGGAAAGTTTATCGTCTATTCTGCACTCGAATAATACCGGTCATGTTTTATAGCAACGAAATTTCAATTTTTATAATTACACTACTGCACCTATCATTGTACTACTGCTATTGTCCAGGAGTTGATGACGAGTTTGGAGGATATTTTGAGGATAAGTCCACTCCATTGGAAGTGCTGGCAGATGTTGGTTTTCGTAGAGTCCTTGTTTTATAAACTCTAATTTATCTTCTGGTTCTGGATAAGTATGCGCAACTCCTAGAATGACAATAAACAAAATTAAAATCGGATACATTTCACTATAAATTAAAAGCAAACCAAAACGATTAAACTAGAAAATCATAACACGACAACAATCCAAACAAATGGAACATTTTGCTCACATAATTATTCGCCAATTGTTGAGAGAGCTATGAAATATTATTGATCGTGACAAGCTTTAACTTCCTCAGGATAGGGCCACTCTACACAGAGCGAAGGTGTGTTGTGATAGTCGTAGAGATCTCTTTGTATGAAAGACAGCTTGTCCTTGGGCTCAGGGTAGAAATGTGCATATTCTAGAAAGGTCAGAAAAGCGAAAGATTACCAAAGATCCCCAGAAATATATTAAAAGAAAATTAAAGAAGATAAGTATTCAAAGAAGCGTGTCATTTTAGTTAGTATGAAAAGCAATTTACTATTTTGCCATTATTTGATATAAAATCTTTAAACAATTATTATCACAAGCACAAAGAAAGACGCAATAAGGCATTAACTATTTTTTCGTCTTTGGAAATTTCCAGGGCATAGTTAGATTTAAATATGTTCGATGCCACATCCGATCTTGAAGCATCTTCAATTTGTCTTCTGGTTCGGGATACTTTGTAGCAATACCTATATAGTGTTAGCAAGAAGCCAAAAACAATGACAAACTTTTAGAGCAAGCGTTAAATTTGACAGTAGAAACCGGTTTGAATGACAAATGACAAATAAGAGTAACCAGTCGATTTTCATATTGTTAGACTAAAAATAATCTTAAATGTTTAAGTACCTTTTGCATATGCGTCTTCAACGATCTTGGCTGCTATTTTGAGTGAAACTTCACGGATGGATGACAATGGGGGATATAATCTTCCAGCTTGTAAATCTTCTTCTGTAACAGTGTTAGCCAATTCCTACAGCAAAAAAAAAATATTTCTTGTAAAAGAAGAAAGAATTAAATTGCTTCATGTACCTGAGCTGCTAATAGGAAAACTTCATCGCTAATGTGATGCATTCCTGCTGTAATTGTTGCAAGAGCTACACCTGGGAAAATATATGCATTGTTCCCTTGACCAGGCTCAAATCGTCTGCCATTCTTTTCATAAATTGGAAATGGAGATCCACTAGCGAATATTGCTTTGCCGTCAGTGTGGTCATATGCTTGCTCTGCAGTACACTCTGCTTTTGACGTTGGATTACTTAGAGCAAAAACTATGGGTCGTTCATTTAATTCTGCCATCCTGTTCAAAATAGCTGGCGTAAATGCTCCTTTTGCAGCTGCGGCACCTGTGTAGAAACAATTCAGTGAAGTCACAATTAAATGTAAATTTTTCACAGGTTTTCAAATTATACCAAAAATAGCAGTGGGTTTAATGGCTTCCAACATTTCTGAAAAGTTTGTCATGTGTGGCATGTCTTTGAGGAACAAGAGTTTTTCTTCTGTATATTGTTCCGTTGGATTATTCTTAGACAAGAGTCCATTTTTATTCTGAAAAAAACACAAGACAAATAACCTCAATAAAATATTAGTTAGCAATAATAATTATTGTTTATTAGCAAAAATAACTCACGCATAAATATATTCTTGAAGCTGCCTGTTCAACGGTTGCTCCATCCTTGACCATTTTCTGAAGAATCAAATCTGCGATTCCACATGCAGCTTCTCCTGCCCCAAGAAATAGGAACTTGTGTTCAATAAGTTTCTTCTTCGTTATCCTCAGAGAAGCCAATACTCCTGCCAATACCACAGATGCAGTCCCTTGAATATCGTCATTGAAAGTGCAATATTTGTTTCGATATTTTGACAAAAGTCGATGCGCATTGTGATTTGCAAAATCTTCAAACTGTAAAACAAAAATTAAACCATTTTTTAAAAATTAATTATGATTCGACTTATGATTATTTAATGTAATACCTGAATTAACGTGTCTTGACCATATTTCCGTACAATGGCTTGCATAAACTCGTCAATAAATTCGTCATATGCTGGACCAGTCACGCGATTATGGTTTAGTCCAATGTAGTAAGGGTCATCTAGCAGTGATTGAGTGTTAGTGCCCACGTCCAATAAAATTGGGAGGCAGTGATTTGGTCTAATTCCTGCCAAAGCAGTATAAAGTGAAAGTTTTCCAACTGGAATGCCCATCCCGTATGCCCCCAAATCCCCCAAACCTAAAATACGTTCTCCATCTGTCACCACAACGGCTCGTACGTCACTTTCAGGCCTATTTTTTACAAAACAAACAACGTCACACACCTTTTAGTAATATTTAGTATGACAATCAAATCTCTAGCTCACCAATTTTTTAAAACTTCATAAATATGGCCCTTGTCATGAATAGAAATAAATAGTCCACGTGGTCGACGGAAAATGAGTCCAAATTTTTGACAAGCCAATCCAACAGTCGGAGTGTACACTAGAGGTAACATTTCTTGTACATTTTCAGATATTAATCGGTAAAATAGGCGTTCATTTCTGTCCTGAAAATAAAAATAAAAAAAGATTTTCATTCAATTACTTTGTACCAATAAGCATTAATTTAATTTTGTCAGAATTTTACCTGCAGACCAACTAAATAAATGTGTTTATTGAGATCTTCAGTATATCTTGCTACATTCTCTTTGCATAGACGCACTTGCTCTTCTTGACTCTTGAAACGTGGAGGCAATAGTCCATGAATTCCTAATCTCTGGCGTTCTTCTAGGGTAAAAGCCATTCCCTGTAAAAGTACATTTAAAATTAAAGAAAATTATCATAAATGGTATCCAAAAAAGTTCTCACCTTGTTTAGCCTGGGATCTCGCAGATAGTCAATCCCACGGACCATATTTGGACACATGTTGTCTCCAGCTTCGCTATGAAACGGTTTTTGTCCCAACCGATCCCTCCTGGGGTCCATTTTAAACAGGATCCTTGCGTTCGATCCATTTTTCCCAAAGCTGTAAACAACACAAAACAAAATTAGCTTTTACTTTTATGAAAATAAACCATTTCCAATTTCCAATTATATGCTACATAATAATAATACAACTTACACGATGACAGATAGTCTATGAGCCCTTTGCATCTTTATGATCTATCACAAAGTCAGTATTATTCCAGGTTCCACTCTGTTAATTAGCAAACCAACTAACTAAGATGATCAGGGATTTACGGGGAAATGAACTGAGACTCCCCAAAGTCTAATTCAATGCCAAGAAGCGTTTAAAAGGCTTATCCAATGTCACCTCATCTCCTATATATTTACAAATCTCACAAAAAGTGATATTCACCTACTGCCCTACTGAGCTGCTATATTGCAAAAAACCGAGCAAACCGAATACTTGCAAAGTTTGCATGCAGCTCGATATAATATATCCCCACCCGAGATATCTTTGCAGAACCGATTTTCCGATTCCGGGTTTACACTTTGTTCTTTACAAGTATGGTAAAATTTACTGCACCGTGTAAAAATTTACACGCGTTACAAAACTCGCACTGACTGTCAATTGTTTGCATGTCTGTTAATTCAGCCTCAAACCTGACTCAGGGTTAAATTAAATGCTATTTACATTTTTAATTTACGCCTACCACGACCTTTAAATATTAAACTTAAACTTATTCATAAGCTAACTTTATGCGAAATCTTGTTTTCTATCTAAATCTGGGTTATTCAATTGCGGTTAGCGAGCGCCACAAAAGGTAAAGCTTTTGGAATTGGAATCCAGTGTCTTTTGACCTTTTCCTTCGGATTGGAAGTTCCAATTTGGAACTTGGAACTTAGAAATTTTGGAGAGTGGAACCTGGAAAATTCTGGAATTTTTCTGATGTCGGCGGCGATGCTTAGGAAATGGAAATGAATGAAATGAGTGGTGCTCTGACTTTTAGTAGTATGATGTCATTATATGACCGCGTGCTTCCTCTGTCCTCTGTTCTTTGGCTCGTATCAAGCAAATTTTGAATTGTTGTTTTTGTGACGACGCTAATGAGATTCTAATTAGTACAAAAATAGTATGCATTGCATTGCATTGTGTAATTTGTAATTTGCCTGTCCGCATTTAACAACTTTATAAATCAAGCTTTGCTTTGTTATTTTATGAAGGAGCCGGTGGAAATTGAGCAACTTCTATTAGCAACCTTATCACTGATAAGTTATCAGTCCCTTACCCCATTGTGTCTCCGTAATATGCTACAAGAAACAGCGTCAATGTCGAAGACAACACAGCCGTCAACAAGATCTCGAAAAATTCCAGTCGCAATGTTAACTTCATTTTAAACTATAATTATAGTTAGGTAATTTAAACTGGTATAAAAGTATTGCTATTGAATTGCAACCAAAAACAATTTTAATTAAAAAATGTAAAACATCAACGCCGGTTAAAGATTTTTATATTTTTATCGCCACCTGGAAAATGCAGTAGACAAAGACAAAGATCACAAACAAGCGTCTCTCATGAAATTTAAACTATTTGCTACAACACAACCAACAATTTTAATTGTAATTACCCATAACGCTCCCTTGCCAGGTCATAAACAGTTAGGAACTTCGTAACTTGCGGAAACTTATCAAAATATTCTCGATATTCTATATAATTTCCGTGCTCATCTCTAAAATAATAGTCTTCATATGAGGAATCCGATTCAGGAGATTGATTTTGATATTTTTGATGACCACCCCCAACGCGGACACTGACGGCCACAGTGTTGCCCATTTCTTAAATTCTTAGGTGATTGACAAACAACTATTTCCCATTATTCACCTGTCGAAGAATTAATGAGCACTTCTTATTTATTTTTTGATGATTGACAATTAGTTGGTGAATCCAAACCCAACCCTTCCATTTTGACACTTTTTCCACAAGTGTCAAATGTCAACTAGGTAAAAGTCAAAGTCCGATTATAATAACTTTTGCTTGAATGAAGCTAATAATTGAGTTTGTAAATATGCGTTGACCAACACTTAAAATCAGTCAATTTCATCACTCAACAACTTCTTAATAAGGGTCCAAGTTTTAGACAAACTTTAGTACAATGGGTTAAGCTGAATTCTTGTTAAATGACAGTGTTGTTATCCCTTCTAATCTTATTTTGTTAATGGTCTCAAACTGGATGCATTGCAGTTGCATTACATTGTTTCGAAATAATTTATTTAGTCATTGCCAACTATTTTACATGCATTTTTATTGGATTGCATTAAAACGCTATTAAGGTTAAGCTTAAGCCCCAAGATCAAGCTAAATATGTAACGCCTAATGTTGTTTGATCATTATAATCTTTCCTTTACCTCAAAGTGTTGTTGCATTCAAAATTTTAGACCGTGACACTTTATCACTGGTTGTTATTACCTGTGAAAAATTGGCTAAAAAGCATTCATTGGGTTTTATATTTTTGAAGACTTTTAGATATAGCAAATAACCAATTGACGTTACAAGGACTTGCACTTTTTTGTAAAAAAAGGTGAGACAAAAGATTGCCTTGATATTGTTGCATAATCACGCTTGTAATCAATAATTGTTTAAGCCTACTTCTTACCATTTATCGGTATTATCATTAAACGGACAAATTTTACAAAATGAACATTCTCTTCATTTATTTTTGCATTGCATTGTATAACAAAAGAATACTGGTCTAACAAAGTCAAGCGTATAAAGACAATTTTAAGAAGAGGTTTTCGAATTTAAAGAACGGAAAAGGATAAAAATTAGATTTAAGTTAATATATGTTGACTATATATTTGATAACTTATTGCCTAGACTGGAATTGATAGTTGAAGCCATCAGGAGTTCTGTTCAAATCGAGCTTTCCAGGGGGGAAAAATCGAGTTGGTTGTTGGGTAGTAGTTTGAATTGGTTGCTGGTAATTGTTAGCGAACCCTTGATGTTGGTAGTTGAATCCTTGGTTAAATTGCTGAGCTGGGGCCTGTTGTTGTTGTGGGGCTGGCTGGTATTGGCTTTGTTGGTACTGGGAACCGTCATCTCTGTATGCATAAGGATGCTCATGGATTTCAGGTCTGTATTGTCCGTCGTCGTCAGATCCGGAAGAAGAAGGAGCTTGTTGGCGTGGCTGATGTTGTGGGATACTGTTGTATTGAGGAGCGGCGTTGTACTGTGGCACTGCTGGGGCCCTGATGAATTCAGTTTAATTAGTATCAAACATTCCCATAATTAATTTATTCATTATTACCTTGGTTGGTGAACGGGGGCGACTGGAAGTGGAGCTGGGGCTTTTGGAAGATGATCTCCGGACACTTGGAAGCCATTTTTCCCAGCAGTATAATGAACTAAAATGGACCAATAAATGATTTAGAATGCAAATTAATCAAAAGGAAAAATAAATTCAGATACTCACCAGTTATAGTTTTTCCATTGGGGTCGATGTAGCTGCAAAATTTAAAGATCGTTAAAGATATTGCTAGAATGAAGAGAATAAAAAAATTATCATGCTTAATACCTGTATTGTCCCTTGCGATCTCCGTTTTGAAGAGTTTCTTCCTTAAAGTTTGTTCCATCTTCTTGGACATAAGCAGCTCCGAAACTTCCGTCTCCAGAAAGATAACGAGCTTCAGCAAGAATTGCAGCATTTCGTGAATCAACATTTCTTTGAGCTGATGCCACGCAAACTGCGGCCAAGATGATGATTGCCTACATATTTTTTTTTTTTAAATTATGATATTTGTCAACAGAAATATCACAAATTCACAACTTTCAACAAAACTTACAATGGTATTCATTTTACTGAAGTTATTCAGAAGATGACTGAAAGGTCAACTACTTGGAACTCCTGATGGATGAGAAGAGAATGATGGTTTGTCCAGGGATGAAGAATCTTTTTATAGTGGACCACGCCGCTCCAAAAAGTCAATGTCAAGATTGCAAGAAAAGGGTTTGATTATAATAATGGCCACAACCCTATAATGGGATAATGAGATGGGCAAACTTAAGTCAGTTTGAGCAGTTATTCACGATACTTCCCTATATTCAGTGAATGATGAATATGTAACAAGTTTTTGTCTCTCATCTGTCGTGACATTTAACTAGATCATTGGCTTCGTCTTCTGTTGTAATACCGCATCACCTTCAAAAGAAATGGGAAGTGAATTATTAATTGGGTGAGTAAATGATAAAGACTGTTGAAATATACATATAGGGAGAAGAGGAAGACAAATTGTCCAGAAGCCACAGCCCTTCCTCACTTCTTATGTACATCTTAAATTGTGGCGTGGTTTGCGTAAGTAAATAAATGTTAACCGCACCAATAAACAAAAGACATGTGTGATGTCCTATATAAAATCATGGGACAATGCCAAGCTGATGGACATTTGTTGGATGGCTGTGAACTTATCAAGTCGTTAGCTTTGGAAAATAATGCGTGAATTGAATAAAGTCAGGAATAAGATCAAGATTTTAGATAACAAGAAGTTGCATGCAGTTTTTCTACCATTGAGAAATGATACGTATCTAGATATTTAAATTGCATGCAAGTTAATCAAATTCTTGGCATGGCCTAAAAATACCATTAGATTTAATAAAGTTTTCAAAGAGAACGAAAATTCATTTTTCTGCAAATTGCAAACAAAATATATTCTTTTACACAATTTATTACGTGGATAACGCAACATGACAGCTACAAAGTTTTTTTTTGTATCACCACCAACAATTACCTACATGATTGACTTGAGATCAACACACATTCAACAATGTGGTTTGATGCTCTATAATGTTAAATCTACTTTTTGATTTATTCGACCTTGTCTTCATTGTTCATCTTTCTTTAAGATACGAGCACATTGTAGATTGAGATTGAGACGCAACCACTGAAAAGCTTCCGATTTTTTCCATCTATATTTATTGAATTGAATTGATCGTCACTCATCGTTTATGTGACCCTGATCTACCCACCCATCTCATAATTATTTGCATAACCCCAGCCAACAAAAAAGCAACAATGAGAAACTGCATTTCATTTGTACACACTGAAATAAAATTCGCACTCTATTATTACCATCTTTGCAATAAAAGCATAATCATTAAAGTGATTTGGAAATTCAATTCATTTAAAGAAGCGACCACACCTTGGCAGTTTCTTACTCAAATATATAAATTGTACTGTCTTGTTCATTTTTGCCATCCATTGTTCAAAGAACAAATATTTGCAGCGAATAAAAAAATTGCAGCAGATCAATCAGATAAATGTGTCCAGCCAACATCTTTTACATGAATATAGCGTGTTAGAATTTAAGCAACAGCAAATGCAATAATTAAATTTGAGGAAGTAATTGCCAATAAATGGTTTTGTACTCGTGTCAACTCGCCCCCTGAATATAAATCAATTACAAGTGGTTTTATAACTTTTGTTCTTCTGAATCGTGAGATTATACTTACTTACATTTGCAATTGAAAGGTCTCGATTTCTGTCAAACGTTAGATTGAACTATGCAAGTAAAAATTTCTATTAAAAGAGTACAAAAGAGAGAAATAATAGCATCGCATAACAGAGATTTGTGTTGCCTTTTTATTCAGGGATCATTTATGTTTTTTCAGCTTCCCTTATAAGCCCCAAGCAACTTTTACCTTTAGGCTTTTACTCTCAAATAAATCCAACTCAAAAATCTCAATAGAAATTTTATCTATTAAATTGAAAGAAGCTTAGAGGATATAGACTTTGCGTTAGCATTTTAAAATAGAGTTTCATGCAAATTTCGAAACTTGGAATATTTAATCGTAATACATTTATATATTTTCTTAATCCTATTCTTCCTTTACTTGCTTTCTGATCTAAGTATATGGTTTTATGTGCAAATGTAACCTTTCGGCTTTTGCTTTTATTCCATTTTTGATCCAGTCAACCGGACAAATTAGTACCATTTACTTTAGGATCCTTTTCTCTACCTTCCACTCTTCAGTAATGCTCGAATGATTCGTTTAGCTAATGTTTTCAGAATTTCAACAGAACCGGCCACATCAGAAGTATTTAGAAGACAGGATGTTGAGGTCAAAACATTCGACACTTATGTCCATAACCAAGATGTGAAGGGACAAGGGAGCCAAAATATTTTCATGGGTGAAAGTCCAGGTGGAGTTGATGATTTTTTGGCATTTGAGCTTATCTATCCCATTGACCCTGATCTACCCTCTGCTTCTGCTATGCCATTACATGATCTCTTGACTGATGACTGGATGGAGTTGCTGAATGGCTGTGTGATGCGATGAAATGTGATCATCCAGGCATTTCCTCTCTATTCAGTTTATTTGACGGCACTTTCCAAGTACCCCTCCCTTTTTCTTAGTGAGGCAAAAACCTGGCAACAAAAACCCACTAAGTATGCAGTTGATACGGTTAAAAAAAGTGACATTTTACGATTTTGGGCTCATTTCTGAGCGGATTTGGTTGAAATTTGGCACAGATCGAGGGGACCCTATTTAAAAAAGAATTGGAATGGGGATTTTGAATATTTCAATTTGTTGTTGAGTTATAAGCATAAAAGTGCCCTCAAAAACACATTTCTATTTTTTGTAAAATCTGTATTCATCCAAACAATTCCGGATATTCAAAACATTTTGAAGCGTCTCATTCTGCAAATTTTAAGACCAAAATCAAAAAAATCGGTTAAGAATTTGCAAAGATATTAGCTGTTATATTAAGAAAATCGTGTGCATATATATTGTAGTGGTACAAATAAAGCAGTAAATTGTTACCAGCAACAAAATATGCAACCAACAAACAAATGCATTTTAAAAAATATCGCCACTTTATTCATTCCATCTAAATATAAAAAAATACTATTGGGTCAGTGTAAAATTCTTCCCACTTAGGTCTTCCATGCCTTTTAGGGCCTTCGGGTCCTTAGGCTGGCTTGCCCTTTGTTGGATAGAATTCGAATATTAATTCAGCATGCAACTTTCATCCTAAATTCAACTACTCTTTCTCTCTCTATAACGCCCCACTCGGTCGCTTTCAAATATCTCCCCAACCCCTCTCCGTCTCTTCTGTAATACGCTACACTTCATTTCATCCCAATATCCGTACTTTCTTTCCTTGTATCCTTTCAAATTAAAACAATTCTTTGGTTCAACAACACACGCTTACATGTGCTCTGAAATTTCATGCGAAAACTTTTATCAATGGATGAGTTGCATGCTGAATATCATATAAATATTAAACTGGACAGAAATCGATCAAATTTGAGGATGGATAAGATCGCGTACTACAAAATATGCGAAGCAGTGGGAAGCAGCTACAAAGGAGAAAATTGTGTTTTAAGTTCGTCTGTTTATGGGAGTTCGTTAGTTTCACTAGGATTAGAAAATTGTATTCAAGGCCGAAAATTCTTTAAAAGGGTCGTGGATTATTGTGTTGAGGTAATTATTAATTGAAACCTATTTGAAGAAAATGTATTTATACAAAAAGATATTGAAAAATAGGAAGAAAACCATCTCGATTCAGAAACTATATCACAGACAACACCATTTGCAGCAATTCCGACATCCGAGATTCTATCGCTTGTTAAAGAAGAATTGAATACCGCATCTATTAATTATAATGTGAACAACCCAAGCTCAATGTTTGCAACAATTTTAGGGAAATTATTCATTGTCAACACAAAACTTAACAGAGAATACATTCGGGACATCTTGTTTAGAAATGCTTTGGTAAATTGTTAAATAAGTTTAATAAAAATGTTATGATTTAAAACAATTGTATGGATTATAGAATTTACTTCAAGAAAAGTCGCATGTTGAAATTTTGATGGCATTTAGCATGACAAGTAATCCTAAAGCAATTCCTAAACACGTAAATTCTTTATACGGAGATGTAGCTACAATCTTGAGCATTCCAAACGTTGAGGTTATTCGAACCATGCTTTCTCGGTGGAAAAAATGCTTCCAAAATGTAAGAAAGCATATTTCTGATTCGTGTTACTTAATTTATGTGTTTACAATTGAACTTTATTAAAAGGATTTGCAAAAATCTCAGTCAACAAAGGAGAACATCCCAAAAGCTGCAAGAAAAAGGAGGCAAACTACAAATCAAATTCATGCTCCACTAAAGCGCGCAAATCTTGAAAATTCCACTCAAAGTGACGAAAATTTGAGCGTTGGTCATATCAGAATGCAGAAATGTATTGAAGAATTTAATGCTGCTGTCCACAAGTTTCCAGAGCATGTTTGTGACGTTTGTAACAGGCTGCAGTACACGCTAAAAGGTCTATCTACATCTGGGTTGCCTGAAAATATTCTTCGCCATTTTGAAGCCTCTCAACCATACTTCTATCTTTGCCAAAGATGTTATAATACAATTAAAAGAAAGAAAATTCCAGCACAAGCATTTTTTAATGGTATGAAAGAGGAGGCCACTCCAGAAGAAATTTGTTCTTTGTCTACTGCTGAAGTTCAATTAATCAGTCAAGTAAGGCCATTTATGAAGATATTTTATCTGAGCAACGGTCGTGGTCAGCAAGCCATTAGAGGATCTGCAATCCATTTCCCTAATTCATTAAAAGAAGTATGCAATCTTCTCCCATTGACAAATTCCAATTCAGAATTCATTGTTATCCATGAAAAACTTGACGGCATTCAAAATCAAACGGATTTTCGTGTTAGACAGTCGTTTGTGCTGAGAGCTTTACAATGGCTAAAACAAAACAACTGGCTGTATCAAAATGTGACGATTTGTGAAAGAGAAGAAAATGAAATACAACCAACACTAGTAGAAGCTGCAGTTAATCATGAAATGGTGCCAAAAAAGAATATCCCAGATATAATGCTCATGTATTCATCTTTTGGGTTAAATAAGCGGATACTCAGAGCTTCATGTCATCAAGGCTCTTCAAATAGATTCTCAGACACAACACGTGGAAAGCAATGCACTGCAATGGCTATGACAAGTATTGCCTACTCTATTATCCAAGAGCCATCAACCTGGACCACTGATACCCTTGATGAGATCCTATTAAGAGGGGATAAACTTTATAAGGCCAAAGCTAGAAATGGACAGTTACTAACAGCATTTGAAGCTCAAGGGACTATTGATGACATATTTGGGGCTATTACAGTTCAGCTGTCAGTGGACGAGTCCGAACCACAAATTTACAATGGACAACTAAATCGGTTGGCAAGTTTAATGACGTATTACATATTTGAAAATTATATTTGATACTACAGGGAAGAGGAAAAAATTGGTTAAAAGGAGAGCATTGCCAATTGTACTCTGTTGGGCTATTGTATTCCACAAGTGTCAAGGAATGACTTTACATATGGCCAGCATTAACTTAGCCAAAAGTCAATTTGCAAAAGCCATGAGTTACGTTGCTTTAAGCAGATTGAAATCTCTAAATGGCTTACACTTAATTGGACTTAATGAAAAGAATATTTTGACACTTGACCCAAAATCCGCTCCTTGTGATGAAGACGCTATACGCGAATTGTATAGGCTGAGACTGGTCAAAATCAAGATTGATGAAAATGAGATTGAAGAAATGTTAGATTTTGTCATTGATTATCCTATATGTCCGCAATGTCGAAAATGGATTTGTAATTGTAAGTGTTAAAACTATCAGCTAAAACTTCAGCTAACTTTAAAAATTATATAATAAAGTTTGTGAAATTACATTACGCTAGCATTTTTTTAATCTATAACCATCATTTCCATCATAAACCTAAATACAAGATGTAAATTATTAAAATCAGAAAAAACTGTAAACTTAGTGAGGCATAAGTGCAATTAAAAGTTTTAAATAAATTTAACAATTTTGCATCACGGCCACCATTTTACAACCAAATTTATTTAATTGGACATTGCAATCAATTAACATACAAAAAATTCAACCATATATATTACAGTTTTCGGAAACAAAAGCCACAATATTTTTGACGTTCATTTTCATTCATAGCTTCATATGAAGCTCTTGAAGTATTAAATTTTTTCTTTTTAGTGCTGTTTGATAATTTGATTTTTTCTTTACCACATCGGCACAAATTTTGCGAAAGAGAAATGTTGAATGTTTCCTGAAGAAATGTAGCGTTATCAGGCCCAATCATCATTTGATTTTCATTTGAAGTCATCGGGGTTTCGATTTCCATTGTCTCAATCACTGGTTTTGGTCTCATTTTCATCTTTAGTTGTGAATTTTTCAACCTAGCTCGATATTCCCAAATAGTTGCCTCTGTCGAATTTTTCCAGCTTTGCGTTTTCCATATTTGTTTCTCTCCAAAATCCTCATTGCTCTTTTTAGCGAAGTATTTTCTAGCTTCACGCTCCTTATTGTATTTCTTAATAATTTTCTCCGCTCTTCCCAAGATGTAGCTATTTTTTCCACTAAATTCAGAAACTTTCTTCTTTAAATCATTCTCTCGCTCAAGAGAGCTTGCGAGCTACAAATTATAAATGCATATTAGTCAAATGCACATTAGTTGATAGCTATTTAAATTAAAAGGTATGAAATATTTACCGTATCTTTCAAACTAATAATTTGATTCTTCTGACACAAATTTTCCTCGCTTAACTTCCGGATCTGTTCTCCTTGCTTCTCAGATTTATCTATAAATTCGTTCAGTTCTTTTCGTAGCATTCGGATCATCAAGTCAGAGTCAGAACTTTCCCCACTTTCTTTGTTTGACGTCATTATTGAAATGAATGAAAAAGTAGATTTTTACTTCAAAGCACAATTTTTTTTTGCTTTCTAGCCAATTTTATGATTCAAAATTTTATTACTAAGGGATTTAGTCTAAAACATATAATTGTATCCTAGAAAAATTTAGAGTGAATTTTTTGTAGTTAATTGATTACAATGTCCAATTAAACAAATTTAGTTGTAAAATGGTGGCCGTGATGCAAAATTGTTAAATTTATTTCTAACTTTTAATTGCACTTATGCCTCACTAAGTTTACAGTTTTTTTCTGATTTTAATAATACTATGTATTATTATTCCAATTCTTTTCCATTTTACTTTTTGCCTTATGCTATTTTTGCGTCCATTCAGCTGAAATAATTTCCCAACTCATTTAGCCACCCATCCAAAGGCAAATTAGCCTTAAATCCATAATATTATCTATCTTCTATCTCTATCGGCATTGGGGAAATTGGGATGCAACGTATTCCCTTAAATATCTGCTTGTATATAAGGACGGCTTCAACTTTTACAAACTAAATTTCTTGAAATATGTGTGTACCCTTTGGCTAGTTGGTCTGTGAGATTTTTCTAGCCTTTGTGAATTTGTTGATTTTCCTTGATGAAAAGAAAAGATTGATCCCAACAAGAATTTAATACACTCTCAAGCGGCGGATCTCTCTCTCCATTATCCCAGGTATTTAGTAGTTCTGGTGAGGTCAATTTGTCAAACAAGGACAAAAGCCTTCCTTCTTTTCACCATCTTTAGCCAAGAGCCCTTTTATTCAATGCAAACTTTTGTATTCAGCCAACGCCAGGGCCTTATTTGTAAATCTGAATCCAAATCCAACTCCAAGGGATTAAGGCTCAGTTCATCATCAGTCACTCTTCTTCTAGTCCCTTATATATTCCTTTGTTCTTTTATAGTCATTCCCTCCGACCAAAACTAGATATAGATGTTATATGCATACATGCATCAGGATTTTTAATATTTCCAATATTTATTTACTATGAGAGAAGAGAGCTGAAATTGAAGCCTCCCTTAAGGGCCCATCATCCCTATATTCCTTTTGCATAACAAGAGAAATCAAATGCACATATCTAAGGCTGTCCTTTTCGTAGGATTTGTAACCTAATCTCCCTATTCATTTCAACAAATCATTTTATTTCCATTTCCAGTCTGCTTTTGACTGATTGATTGATGCTTCAATTTTTTACAGCTCACAATTATACCCAAAGTATATTTGGATGAGTTAAATTTTAGCAATTAAAAAGCATTACCACCTACGTAGCTAAATTAAGAGACATTCGTTAAATATTTCTTTTTTGAGGTAAAAGTCAAATGTCAGTAAAAGTCAACTCGTTAGAATCATAAGACCTATTATTATTGTCACCCTTGATAATCCTTCCTTACAACAAGCTAATGAGCTGCCACACCTTTCGCAGCAGGACATTAGTATGGGGAGGAATTTTTAAAACAGTTATTTTAATAATTTTACTTTTCAAAAGCGAGTACAAGTTGTCAACCCATTCTATTATAAAAGAACAATGATGTGTACAAAAGATTTGTCAATCAAAACCGCATGTATGCAAAGCATTTTTTTCTAAGGGGTCATTTTGTGCATTTTATAAATCAAGCTGTATTGTGTGTTCTGGTTTAAAGATCATGACATTAAAATAAACCAACTGTCGTTAAAATACAGGATTTCACCTGAAATTATTGGTATCGGATTTTCGGAATGATTTACATCTGACATGCCATAAACTAGATGTTATATTATGTTTGTTTCAAAGTGTGGGAGAGTTTGTGTATATAAATGTGGCATATGATTTTACCCGAATGCGGGCAACTTGTTTAATAGCGTGTTGAGAAGAAGGGTCAACAAAATCATTACTCCAGTTTCCGGTCTCATCAGTGATACCCTTCAGTTGTCAGTGTGTGTTTAAATCTGCTCACCTTCATGCCTCACTCCATTTACAGGTAGGTAATTGGGATGGCAAATGACGCCGAGGCAAAAACGTATCATTCCTCAATAAATCTATAATAATATTTTTTTTAGATATCTGCTGCTGAAAACAGGAAGCTGCGCGTAAAAGTTTGGTTAATTTCAATATAATCTCAAATATTTGTCTCATATTGTTCCTTAGTTAAAATGCGAACATCCTGCTTTAATAAAATTATTGACATCTCAAATCACATCATTTGAGCATAAATTAAAATTCAAAACTCAAAATGACAAATGGTAGACTAGCCACCATTGTTGGTAACTTTTCCTCGCTTTTTACTTACACTTTATGATTTTGTCCCATACAGTTGATTAAACGCCGAATATTTTTTTTGTCTGTGACCTTCTGCTTACATATTTGGACAAAGAGCGTCCTTTAAATCATAAACTGTAAATAAATTGAAGGATTGAGTTGGTCTTTAGCCAACAATCAAAACTCATCGTCTCAATTTCGTGGGGATGCAGAAAGTGTTAAATGAAAACTCACTCGTCTGTCCCAACAATGTAATTACACAACAATTAATTTTCAATAAATTAAATCTCTACCACTCACAAATACAAATCAAAAAAGGATTATTATTTCACGGGTGGCCAACCATATTATTTGCTCACTTATACCGCAAACCTTTTATTAATCTCACCACTCCTTAATTATCACCTACAATTCAATTCATATAACGGACGACATTTGGTCTCATCAAACGACGTCGCAGGCTGGTCACCCTTTCATCTTTTAATAGCCGTGATTAAATCCCACTTTAAAATCATTTAGCTTTAAAATATTTTGCATTGCATGCATTCGTTTAAATGTATAATTGCACCCTTTCTCTTATTCTCTTTCTGTGGCTGGTGTGAAAATAATTTTTTGTTGGTTTATTCTCTCCGGGTATTATTTATTTTCCCTGATAATATGCTCCACAAAGATTTCGAGTGTGGCTTGGTTTTATTATATTTTATTTATTTAAAGTGTTAAATACCCACTCGAGTTGGGAAAAGTTGGCGTTGTGTAAAATAGTAAATCATGAGAATCCGTGACAAATAGGGATGCATAAGTTGATTTTGATGGATCCACTTCAGTTGGGCTTTTAGGGTGAGATTTGATTTCGCAAAAAAAGAAAGAATTAAAAGGACTGATGATTATTCCAAGGGTTACATTTTGAAGATGGCTTTACTTTGAATGGTCACACAGTTTGTGTCTGAAAATAAAATTAATACCAAAATATTTTATGGAGGCAAAATAAAATCTCAATGTAATGTATTATTTTGTGATTTACATTTATTTTTAGTTTCATATTCCACTGTCCTCATTTCTTATCACGATAATCTATATTTTTAAAAAAAATAAAATAAAAAGCATTTCAAACATGTCAATATCCGTGTATGAAATATCACTATCAGTCTTAAGTATTTTGTTGATCTAATAATAATATTAATCCTGCACCCATTACTTTCAAACCTTTAGTCTATTTTATATTTCCAAGATGTAAATTGATCTCTGCTTTCTTTCTTCTAAGAAACACCTCCTTCCTCCGAAAATGAAATTTTAAAAAAGTTGTGAACTTTCTCACGGACTGAATTGAATGTAGTCAAAAATCTTGGAGCAAATCAAAGGTAGCTCAGGAAGTTGTAATACGAGTGCCTACACCTACAAATGAACCTGAGCAAAGAAAGATCAAATCTTAAGAAAAAAGAGTCAGAGGAACAATGAAAATAGTATTGAAGTAAAAAGCAACTCCATTCATAAACTTTCTTTAAAAATGAGATGAGGGACAGGTTGAAATATGAAATATCATGTTATCCCCTGTCTACATGGGAAATAACAAGATAAGAACGTATCAGATCTCTTTTTAAAAAGACTACTAAATTTAATAATACTTTTAGCAAAGTAATAATAAGAAAGAAAAGGAAATGCGAAGGTGGTGGAATTTATTTTATTCTTATTTTATGAAATTGGAGAATGGAAAAAAAACAAATCAATTTTAGGAATCTTAAAGTTCAAATCAAAGGGACTGTGACAAAATACAGCACTTTAAATAAACTTTCAATAATTTACAAAAGGGTTGGAAAAATATTTTCAAAGTATATTATTATGAAAAGAATCGAGTAAATATTTCGGCCACTTTAGTTGAGGATAAAGATCATAATCTTCAAAGCCAAGAAAAATTTAAATAAATACTTGTAGAGATTTGCAACTAATTGTTCCCAACAAAATTCAAAGTAGTCAAGCTGAAAATGTTACTCTTGCGGTCTATTGACGTAGCAAAGGCGCATATATTATAATATTGTCGGGGATGGACTATTCTTTTGCTTTGCAATGCTAAATACAATAAATGTTTCAAAGTTGGCCCTTTCGTTTGTTATAACTTGTCATAATAATCTTTTAAAGTATCAAATAACTTTGGTTTATTTCAGCGTGCTAATGGGATGCAAATGAATGCACTTCAAAAAAATAAAGTGCGATGAATTTTTTTTAGAATACACGAGATTTTTAATTTCAATTTAATTTGGTATATTAACACTTGATTTTTTTGGATTTACCAAAATTTAAAAATATACCAAAATCCAAATATTAGAGTTTGTATATTGTTGGCATTATTCCGTTGTTCCTTGTTTGACAGTTACATTAAATACGCCATAACCAACAACAATCATTTGATTTTGTCACCCCTCCCTTCAGACAGGTCAATCTGTTGGCCTATGATAATCAAAGGGCAGTTGCAGACATCATTGGCGACATTGGTGATTAGCATTAAGTTTAGGAATCAAATGAGGTATGAGATATTTGTTATTCGTGCATTGTGAGAAAAGAAAGATTACCTGGCCTTTGACTGTTGTGTTATGTCAGTGTCACCCGTTTCTTATGCATTGTAACATTTTGGTATTGTGGCGTTTGCCGGTAATGATTTCACACATCATTTGTCAACCTCATTATGCTTGCTTTCGGGTGGAGAATTACTTAGGAGTATATTAACTGGCCACAAATAAATGTCAAAAAGATAAGCCACCAAGCTAGGTCACCTTTAACAAATAGTAGGACAACCGACGAGATGGAATCCAAGATTATTGTTTGCAGAAGGGTCTTTTACCTCATTCCTACGGTCAGTCTTGTATTTCATACATACACATATATACTTTCCCTTCAAGGGAATTTTATCGTGTATACATAAAATCGTTGATAATTTTATTATTCAATTCAGGCATCGAGTAATTGGACATAATAATTTCAATTTTATTATGAAATTTCATTTCTATCTGACATTTTTACCAAAATAAAATTCAAGTGTCTTCTTTTAGTATTTTTTCTAACCTTAAAATCTAGAGAATAAATAGAATTGTCAACTGCAGTATATATTTTCAATTGTTGTGCTCTTGTGTTGTTGTCACTAGATCAGGGACTTCATCAACTCACTTTTGCTCTTTTCCCGTCAAAAAGCCCGATTTTGGGACAGTTGATGACATAAATGAGAGATCTTTTGTTGGCCAGCCCTTCCTTTGTGAGCCTCACCCATTATTTGGACTTGGGCTGGAACTTTGAGAGAGAGCAATTTGAAATGAAAACTGAGATGAGATGAGAAGACTGGGAATGGCCGACAGATCAAACCGTCAAATGTCGACTATTTTCCTTTAGTATGGAATGTCCATATGAAAAAAGAGGAAATGTCATCTGTTCACGAAACAATAGCAATTTTGATTTGAATTGGATTTTGGACATGGCTTGGAAATTTCGAGTAGAGAAGCAAAAGTGTAATATTACATCACAACATGCATAGTTGACATTTTGCCTAAATGAAGAAGTAAATACTCATTCTGTGGTACAAATTCATTTGTACAATAAGAATGGAATTTATGCTATTCATTATTTCATGAGAACTGTAAAAATTATGTATAGTGAGATGTCATATTATTAAATTTTAAATCATTTGATTACATTTTAAAAGTTTTCTTATCGACTCTAAAATTTAGTTAAAGATAGTTTTAGCAAAAATATTGAGCCAAGGGTGACAAAAAATCAACCAAGTCCTCACTTTAAAAGGCACCCATCATCACAAACCGAGCCCTGTGGGGAATAAGTGATATGAAAGAGATTGCAAAGGGTCTCTTAAACGAAATATTTTGTGATGCATTCAATTCAGTTGACAAATATATCAAATGACAAAGGCCTTAATGCACTTCCCTTAAAAAGTATAAGTGACTGAGGGATGAAATTGACATTGCTTACAACTTGCAACTCTCATTTTTTGGAATATAAATTTTACATTTTAAATTTTGATCATCAAAATTATATATGAACAAATTAATTTATGCTAAAGATACATGTAAATACTAAAATTGTGTTTAATTCAATAAATTAGCTGGTTAAGTGATTTAAACTTCCTTTTACTTATTAGCATCATCAATTTTTTTTGCATCCTGCATCGACTGAAATCATAAAATCTGTGTGTGTAGCGTGGCCTTCTTAACTATTCACAAATAATCGTCATTTTTAAGCACAGGTAGCAAAAGGAGAAAGCAAAAAAAGTCCATTATATGTATGTATAAATTACCAATATAATATTGAGGAGGTATCACGTGTATAATTTAGGAGGTTGGCCATTTATAGTGAATCTTTGAACATATTAGGTAAGTTAATGTTGTATTTTTTGGAAGGAGGCCCCTTAGAGTTTAAGCCCGTCCTTTGCCTTTGTCCCATCCAACGCGGAGGGAGGACATTGAGAGGGGCAGCTGCAAAGTCTAAACGAGTCCTAAAGTCTCATCTGCAGCAACTAAAGCCAAGGGTCACATACACCATAAACTAACTTTCTGCATATTGTAACGGGGACAAATGGGTCCTTAGTTAATCCCTTGGGAAATCCTGTCAAAAATCAAGCCTCGGATTAAAAACTCATCAGTTGCCTAATACCACGCAGGGGATCAACACTTTGTTCAATTTCAATCGTTTCAATATATAAAATATTTTTATGCACGCAATAACAGTGAGTGAAAGTTTGCTCAAGAAACTTTACAGACTGAAGGAAAATTGAGACATTATTTATTTGTGATTTAATGACTTTTTAAAAAGTGACAAATAAAGCCAAATTCAGATAGCAAAACGAAATGATAATGGATCTTCGTCTAGGAGTAGGAGTTGATTTGGCAAAAATGAACCAACAAAATCAGGGATCAAGTAAGTTTTTTTTCCTATAAAAATGCAACCGTTTAAAACTTTATATTAATGAATCAAAGCAAAACGAAGCATTTCTTAAAAGCTACATATAAGTATATTTTACAATATTAAATTGTTTACTTGCATATTTAATTGACCTCGTCTACCTTTTCCCTTTCGCTACAAAGTGAAACACTTTTGGTTTGCATGTTAAAACTTGCATAAAGCACCAAAAAGTATATTATGCATAATGTCAGAAGGCATGTATAAAAAATGAGGAACCAAAATGATGGGACTTGGAGATAAGTGAGATTATACAGATACATCACACATAAAGCACACACCCCGAACATGTAATATACAGGTGACCCCAGATTTCGGTTGAAGCCCCAATTAACTCACCCGGATTCTCATGATGAGCAGACCAACTGTCGTCCAAATACCGGAACATGTCCAGAATCAATAACATACTCACCCTTCACCCCTAAATAACTAACTGACTGGCATGATTTTCAGACTAGTTCCGAATCTCATCAGAGATCAGATATTTATCTCACGGTATTTTTATGATGGTCATCAGGTCATCTCATCATTTCCCTTCCCATTTTTGCGTCCAACATGTCCTTTTGTTTCCCATGAAAAAATATAGATATTTTCTAAATGCGATGATACCCGTATCGGATTTCATCTGCTGATTATTCTCACGTTGTCAACATCCAAATAAATAATCATACAATTGGAAAAATTAAATGAACTGTCAACAATCAACAATAAAACCTTTAAAATTAGGAATATTATCAACATATGCATATGCATGGTGTCAAGTTATTGGCCAATTTTCTATTCAGACCATTTAAAGACCAGTTTACTTAAATTAACAAAGACATAACGGAAGTGTCTTTGTTTAGGTTATTATTATAGGGTCGTACTCTAGAGTCGGATGTCGGAAGTCGGGCACTTTTACGAACAAAGGAATGAATCATTTATTATTCGATGTAAAGGAAGTGAGCTTCTATTCTTCATTCGCGTGCTATATGAGATGAGTTGATGTGATAATATTCATCGTGTTGGTCCCTTCGAGTGCTCACTTCCATTTCTGGGCGTCTTCTTGGTGTAATTTTATGTAATTTTAGACCACAGGAGTCACGTTCAAGACCAGCCCTTTTACACATACAACATATTATTATCATTATAAAAAGCTTCGTCTTTAGTGTGGAACCTCTGCTTTATCTTAATCTCAGCAGTCGTCAAAAAGATTACTACGCGTGCTTAAACAACGATTAAATAACTTTTCCCGTTAAGAGTTTACTTCCATTTGTTGAGTAATTTCGTCCGGGAAGCTAAAATAACTAATTTCTATTTTAACTTAATTTCAGATCGAATCCTGTACGATATCCCTTGTAAAGTTTGTCAAGATCATTCAAGTGGGAAACATTATGGGATTTATGCTTGCGATGGATGTGCCGGATTTTTTAAGGTGAGCCTTTGTCTCATTTTCTAATCCTTCATTATCATGCTTAATCAACCAGAAAAACAGAAAACATTCCCAAGGTCTTTAGACCCTTCAATTCAATGACTGATTGACATTGGATACATTTTGACTTTTTACCTGCTTTTTTCCATTCATTCATTACCTTCATTCACTTATACTAAACAATGAGAACCCAAAAACAATAAGAGACCCTTAAAGTACCCAATGGGTACTACCCATCCTTCTTTCCCACAATTTGCAATCTTGTTTGATTTTATCTTCAACAGCATTCTAATAAAATAAAATTTTCCCACAGAGATCAATAAGAAAAAGCCGTCAGTATGTTTGTCGAAATAAGAGTGAGGGGGCGTGCCCGGTGGACAAAACTCATCGCAACCAATGCAGAGCATGTCGTCTAAAAAAATGTGAAAAATGCGGCATGAACAAAGAAGGTAAGTTAAAAGGTACTATAATAGACAAAGGATCAAATGAGAGTTGTGAGAGAACTGACTTTTAGACTTTTGATTTTCTCTGATTTGATAGCTGTTCAACATGAGAGGGGCCCTCGAAACTCCACCCTCCGTCGTCAAATGTCCCTGTACTTTAAGGAAGGGATTGGTGGTGGTGGACCCTCAATAATGGAGCCTTCCTCTACCACTTCCAGCAGAAGCAGTCCCTCGTCTCAAGGCTCCCCTTCCCCTTACTCAATAAACAGTCTCATCTCTTCGTCCAACAATACAACAAACAATAACACTTTCCGTCATCCCCTCAGTCTCCTTAGCTTCGCGTCCCCTTCGCCTCAGTCTGCTTCCGTGCCACCACAAATGACCACACCCCCTCCGAGTAGCAAGGACGTGTCTTCTCCCACCCCAAGCCCTTCTTCCCCTTCTCCAATCAAAGGGGGTCATCGGAGAAGAAGCAGAAGTCCAATTTCATCAGGCTCAAAATCCACAGCCACAAACATCTTCAATAACAACAATAACAATCACCATATTCATAATCATCATCAACAGCTTTCTTTTACTGAAAGAATGCAGATGGAAACTGGGATGAGATTTGGGGGAAATAATCTTCCCTTGGGAATGCCTCCATTACCTCTTCCATTAGATTTGGTCATGAATGCCGTCAATAGAGGGTCAAACGGTGGAGAAAATTCTTTGGATAGGATTCTCTTAGGTAGACCTCCCTTCTTTGGAATGCCACAATTTAAGGTAGATTCAACAAAAAACTAAATATATTTTTAAAGCTGAGGATTTGGTTAAATATTTAGTTACTTTTCACTTACAGTATAATTGGGCGAATGTAATGCAATCTGGTTCCAACGGCGGCCACCCTCGAACCACACCCCCACATTCAAATCCACACCAAGTCCCTTCTCCCCAAATCCCTATGATGCCCATCGAACTTTCTCCATCTCTCCAAAACTTGTCAATGATGAATCCCATGAATTTGATGATGCTTGGAATGGCGTCTCCTGATACGTTATGCGAAACTGCTGCGCGTCTTCTTTTTATGAATGTGCGTTGGGCAAAAACTGTCCCTGCATTTGTCTCCCTTCCACTCCAAGATCAACTGTTGCTTTTAGAAGAATCTTGGCGAGAATTCTTTGTGTTGGGGGCAGCTCAATTTAATTTTCCCATTCAACTTGGAGCAAAATTAATAGGAAATGAAGATGACAATATGAGCTTATCCTCTAAATCTGAAAATGGCTCTGCTTCCGGTTAGTTTGAATTAATTACTTGATTAGTTTTTTTTTATAAAACTTTTACTAATAAAATTTTATGATTATTTGAAATAGACGATGAAATGGATCGCGATACCGATGAAATATCTTTGGAAAATAGTCCCAAAAAGCGGAGAAAGTTGAGCAAGAAGAACAAAGTCAGCAAAACTTTAAATCATCAAAATCCTGAAGAGATTCTTCAAGAGCTGAAATCATGTCATGAAGCTTTAGAAAAATTTCGAGAGATGAATGTAGATCCTTCCGAATTAACTTGTTTGAGAGCAATAATTTTATTTCAAAGTGGGGCTGGAGAAATAAAGAAACATTTGAAGGATGTAAAATCAATCGAAGCCCTTCAAGATCAAGCTCAACTTACACTGAATGCATATATTAGCGCAACATATCCATCGCAGCCATTAAGATTTGGAAGACTACTTTTACTGTTGCCTTTGCTCAAATCCATTAGTGCAAGTACAATTCAAAACCTATTCTTTAAAAAGACAATTGGTAATACTCCACTTGGTCATTTGATATGTGATATGTACAAATCTGGTTTGTAAACAATGTAAAAGAAAGAGAGCTTAGTAATAATTTAGTGCCTTTTATAGACATTTATATAAATGATGAGTTATATATTATTACATATATTTTATTTATAAGTCAAAAAACGAGCCAACAAAAATGTTACCGCAACAGTATTAAATATGTACATAAACATTGTAACAAAAATATCTTACTTTTAAGTTGGTAGATAATACATAGCTTTCTCTGTCCCAGGAAATAAGTTTTAATGCAGTTTTACAAAGAAAGTACTCGAGACAAATAATTGTATATCCATAATTACATTATGTGAAAGCACCAAACTGTAAATATTGAACAAGTTTATTGTTGAAAGTTACACGGATAAAAATGCTAATAAATTTAATCATTGTCACCAAAAGCAGAGACTTGAGTGTTTCCCACAACCTTTAATGCAATGCGGCTTAATAACTCTGTAACAAACAATGCAATAAACACAAGCATTTAGCCATTGTGTAGAAATTATATAAAGAGTTGGCAAAAACTTTGATAATAAAATAAATGACACTTTAAATCAAGAATTCAAGATCACTTAAAAATTGAAACTTTGTAAACCTTTCATTTTCCCAGGTAGGAATTGAATACATAAGGTACATATGCGAGTTGAGTTTTTTTTATGCATGCGAAACCCTTCAATTTTTAAGTGGATTGAAGAACTTGGGCTAAACCGAAATAAGTATGAAATCAAAGGGTACTTCTGTGTAAGGGCGTTGAACAGTGTAATTAATTGTTATGCTGGGGAAATGAATGCTTTTGGTTACAAAGAAAACAATGAGTGGGATTAAAAAAACAGGATAAAAGCTGAAAATTCTTTCACATAATATTTTCATGTTAATTTATTATTTAATGAATATTAATCTTTTATAATGTAAAATACATGTATGCTGTTTAATTTTTCAAAATAGTTTGTCCACTTGTTCCAACACCTTAGTTGATAAGACATCTAACTATTTGAACGGGTTGTTTAATCATTAATGTTTAGAATATATTTATACACAATTGCGAAAGCTCTATAAGTTAGTCGTCTCTTCTCATTCACTTCAATTTATTGAATCTCATTTTGTTTAAAAAAATGTTTTCGCAATTTGCATGGAATGCAATAACACTACTTTTTCTAAATTTAAAACGAATCCACTATATTCCTCCAAACACATGGAACCCAACTGAAAAACGATTCGAAATGCAAAAAAATCCTAACAATGCTCGGTTTCTATTGTCAAATCTAAATTTAGTTATTTTCTGGTGTATTGTCCCGTTTTGTATTAGCCTGTCCCAAGTTTATAATGGAACTTCATTAACGGCAAGTCAGGCAATTTTCCTTACTCTAGAATTTTTTCTTGCTCTCCACAGTTTCCCAATGTTCTTCAAAGCTTACACGGATGGAAAAGAACTTTGTGTGGCAATGAATGGCTTTGTGCAACTGGACAAATTTATCATGGGTATATATGATAAGTTTATTATTCTAAAATATGCATTTGTTTCAAGTTTAGATAATTTTTGCTTTATTTAGGAAACCAGATAACCTTAGGATCTTCTTTTGATGTCACTAAAGACCCAAAATGGTACCGAGATCCTATTGGAATAGTTTTCAACGGCTTGGCAATCAGTTTCACATTCTTCATTATTGCGGCTCCAATTGTATTTGTCCTTTCTGGACTGGACCCTTATAATTTTATATTTCCTAAGGGGTCATCAGATGCAACAACTTATCTCATTCGTTTCTCAATTCGGACAATTCTATCCACCTTTGCCATTGCTGAAATATGTTCTACCGTTGGTCTTGCTCATCTTACACTAGTAATGTTAACAATGTTGTCTCAGTCTTGCATTTTACACCTCAAATTTTACAAAAAACCAAAATCCCCCAATAATTCTGAATTTGAAGGATTGGAAAATTCCTGGAAATTGGCAACCAACAAGGTTGTACAAAAGACTCAAAATGAGATAAAAAGGAATCAATGTTTCGAATTGGGATATGATTGTTTGGATAGTTTAAAATTGTACAGAGTGATTATGGTACAATTTCGAATTGTTCGGGAATATGTTGACCATTCTGCTGTATTCATAATGGGTCCAGGTTTCTTTATTGACGTCGTCTCAAATTATGTCGTCATCATATTGCATGGAAAGATGCATATTTTGCTCTATTTGGTTATCTGCGTGTTGGCCGTTGTTGTTCCAACGATAATGATGGGCGAGCTACCACAAGCAGCAAAAAGTCATGAAACTTCCATGAAACTAATAAAATATTGGTCTGGACATGGATATCAAAATTTAACGGCACAAAGAAATGCATGAGAAAGAAAATCGTCAACTCTTTCACTCCAGTTGGATATCATATTGGACCTTTCTTCAAGGTCAGAAAATCAACCACGTCCACATATGTAGACGGAATTTTAAATTATACCGTAAATTCCATACTGTCAAATTAAAAGGTTTAAAATTGTGAAGAATAATTATTAATTTAATTGTATATTGATTTATTTCTGTCGATTTATTTTCTCCATTGTTCAAAACTTTTATAACATTTCGCTTCTTCATCAACAGACAAGAATATTTTGGCAAAGTACTATTGAATATTTTAAAGATTTTCATGAATCATTAAAATAGATAGTCAAGTTTGCACATATGTATACACTTTAAATTATCTTTAAAATTTAATAAAATGTTCAGCCCCAAAACTAAAATAATTTAATAACTTTTTTATTATTCTCACACCACCATGACATAAGTATATTTATGAAACAATAATAATGTCCATGAAATACCTTTGTCTGGTCGCAAAAATGCGGAGAATGTTTCTCGGATGATTTCATGAGAAATCCGCCCACCTTCCCTAAAACTCTTTAATTTATTTATGAGTTTATTCCGATCATTTATTACAATTATCCATTCTCCTTTTTACAAGGAAAGCGTGTGGAATGTGACGAAGGGTTAACGAGGGTGATTAATGGTGGACACGAGCTGAATAGATTGGATGAAATTCCTCCATAGAGCACCCATACAAAGGTGAGAGTTATGGTAAATAAAAAAGGAGGAATGCAAGGAATGCCAAGATTCCCAAAAATCTATGGACCCAAAGGGATTTTCAGTATTTTCACATGGGAAAATAGTCACGAGCGGATGTCCTGGCTGGCATTCCGTTCCCATCATATGAAACCACACATCATCAAAACATCCCATAATCATCATACAAACTTCAATCTGTTGTCATCCAATCAATAAAATTCAACATTCCTCTTTAATTGCTAACATCCTCCATTAAAATTAAAAGTAAAAGTTTTGGCAGACTGCGCAAAATATTTACAGAAATAACTGTGGACTACATGATTTAAAATTTTGGGATGGCGTCGCGTCTACATATTTCCTACTGGAGCATATAAATATACATGTACTCACTTTCCATTGTCGGAACATCGTCAGCCCGTGTCTCCAAAATATTTCATCCGTTGTGTTTATTTGTTGCATGGAATGTGCCTTTTCATCCATTCTTTATGACTTTGGCTGCAAATAATACCGAAGAAAGAAAGGTATTTCACAAATTAGCAGTTATAAAATTTCCGAAAGCTTTTATGGCCTTGGTGGATTTTTGGGGATGGCAATTTGAAACGGTGGCATTCATTTAACACCTTTTACTGGTGAGGAATTTAGTGCAAACAATTGGATAATGGATGAAATACCTTGGAATGGAATTCCATACATAGTACAAACCACAACAAAGTAGAAAGAAGCCGGTCCGTGTCGTCTTTTTTTCTCTTACTATAAAGAGCAACCGTTCACCTTTGTCAATTATCTAATCAATGACATTCCATCCATTTTTTATATGTTTTTATTTTTAAAAAAAGTTCCAAATGATGTGTTTGTGTATTTAAGTAGATGAAGAGTTGTATAATACCAACTTTGAGAAATATTTAATAATTGTAATGATTATTATAGGTCTCAAATCTCCACATCCGCCTTCTTTGCATTCCGTAACATAAATGATTAAACAAAACCAGGATAATAGGCAAAAGTACTGACAGGACGACTGACTAATGGATCATCATCCATCCATTTCCATCACAAGTAAGAAGCAGCAAACTATCTTTTTGAGTACCTTTACTTAGTTTGAGCAGAGGTATAACGTGCAAAGTCTTTCTCTTGGTACAAGAACGTAAAGAATGCGAGACTAAAGTTAAAAGTATTCAATTCAATAACATAATGTTGAGAACCCACGAAACAAACCTCCTCAAAGCTACGAATGGCAATTTACTCTTACTTACACACATTACTCAATATCGATGTTAGTTATGTTAATATTGTAAGAACATTCCATTCCATTTAATGTCCAGCCCCATCCAAGTTCAAGTTCTTGGACTAAACTGTGTCCTAGTCCATTCCAACGTTAGACACCGTCCTGAGACGCTGACCTTACCGCCGGTTTATTTATAGCAACACAACACATCTTGTGCCAAATTGAGACTAGATTAAAGGACCTCATTCATTGATATTCATATTTGATATCGTTTTTTTTCTTGCAATTTATTATTGCATCAGTGGTAATTCATAACTCACTTATGAAAAAGAGAGACAGAGACATTGATTACATTGTGCTCTGTGGGTGACTAAAGTTTGTCATATTGTTAAGCATCGTCAACTCCAGTTCCAATGTCAATGTCAGATGACACGTTTATATGTAGTTCTAAATTGTTTAAAGGAAATTTCTGAGAACTAAATAATAGGGAAAAAGTGTGACAGTTCTTGAGCTTGTTGAATATCCGGATTTTTTTCATTCATTTGTGAGTAATCAGTCAAAATTTGGGGTACCGATCAAAGACGCTCCTTCAGTTGAGACAATTATTTGAGTGAGATGAGCTGTTGTTCTCAAAACAAACTAAAAGCAGTGGGGAAATTGAGACACATACAAGCTTGACCTAGTTTTAGAATACTGGAATTTTTGCAAGCCCAAAAATGGTCAGACCTGGAGCCAATACCAAAAGAAGAAGCACAACAATAAGAAACATGAGAACAAACAATTTAAATGATTGGTGTCTTTATTTGGTAAGTAAACTGCTCCAATTAATTACATGTTTGTTATTTGAACACATTATTGCCGGATTTGGCAATAAATTAGCAATAACTCCAATTCAGTATTTCCAGTACATATAATCATTGTTGTTTTCATATATTGGCAAATTGTTCCTATTCTACGCAATTATAAATATTCATGGTTTGTCTCATATTTTTCCTGAAGAAAGTAGGCGTAACTTTGCATGGTCTGCATAAATCACAACAGAGTAATTTAAACTAAAACTTGGTCAGTAGTTAAAAATAATTATAATAATTTATTCATAGTTTAAGCACTAGTTTATCCAGAAGAATAATGAGCAGAGATCACCATAAAAATTTATTGCATTGTTGTATGTCCATAAATAATTGATTATCATGAAGGAGTAGAATCGATCAATGGATGGATTGAGATCAATTGATATGTGATCTGATAATTATGAAGAGGTTAGGGTGAGGTCGCATACATTTCTTTTGTCCAGGACATGATTACTGACCAACCATTACCACCCATAAATATAGGTTAGCTCACCTTACAAATCACACAATTATTAACAAGTTAATCCTTTTTACAATCAATGTCTTAATCATGGCATAATTTACATTCCCGTTTTTGTCTATTGCTATGTCTCATGACGAATGAGAGTAATAAGTCTCATCCTTTCACATATGAAAAATATGAAAATACCACACTTTTTCCAATAAATTCCATGTGATGATGTTTAAGCTCCCGAAATTTGCTACTCACCTTCATAAAAATTACAGTAATAAATTTGCCAACTCCGCCCAAATAATTCTTCCTGATTTTTCATCAATTGTTTGAGATTTCCTTTGTTAAAAATAGCAGCCGACTTATATAAGTCACATATGCATACCATGTAAGTACATATTTTATTGACTGGAATAATGCAAATATATATATGAACTTGATCCATTTTACATGTCAAAGTTAAGACTTTTGAATAAATAAATCAACAAAAGGTGCAATCAATCAAATTTTTTGGTCCTTGATTGTCCCTAATTGTCTTCAGCTCATTCAAAGGAAAATCTAAAGGTCTCTTCTATGGATGAACTCATTAATCATCCAGCAAGATCCGTTGTCTATGCGTATGAAAAATTTTGCTATTTTATCTAATAGAATTAGACAATAAATTGGCCACAAGTGTAAATTGAGAGTGAAGTGACCTTTAAGTAGTTCTCACTTAAATTTTAAGAGAAAAGATTAAATCTTGTTATTATCATCGTCATCATCACTTTTTACAAAATTATGCTCCTGCTGAAACACTTTGGCTGCAAAGATTTTAATCAAACTGGATCAATGGGAACAAATTATTTTTAATAAAATGTAATCTAGTATTACACGAAATTAAATCATTTTCCGCATTTAAGTCTCAAGGTGGTGGAAAAAAATATGGACAATTATTAGCAATCAGCATTTGTCATTTTGTACGCTTTTTTTATATTTTTCATAGATGCATTTGAATGTGCGTCTCGCTTTTACACCTTTATAAAATTGTCCACAGTTGATTAGATTAAAAACTTAATCGTACCTTGACATTTAGTTTTAAAGTTCTAGGATGTACTATGCGTCTGATGAGTAATTAAATGGTATTGTCCTCTTGACTATCCAAAATATCAGTGGCTAAAAGTATTTAACTATTACCGGCTTGAGATAGCGTGTCTTGTCAGAGCATTATTAGGCAAATGAATGCATAATAATTATTAGCCATGATTAATTAACTTTTCCATTGTTTGTTTATGCTTTTTTTGCATTATCTGTCAAAATATCACACATAAGTTGGCTTGTAGAAAATTACCATGCTTTAAGGCATCAAAATATTCAAATAACTATACTTTTTAAAAACCAAAGGTTAACCACAAAAAGCAATTTTATGTAATTTCTACCAATTAAATTTTGCAATTAAATAAGTAAATATTTGTGACTTGCTCAGTTTATGAATGTCCCCTTGAGCTAAGAAATGATTAATTATAATTAACTAAAGCTTAACCAAATTAACCATTATCATTTGCGTCATTTGACTTTGTCGATTTCCGGGCAATTGATGTGTCAATTATGCATGGACACTATTTTAAATTAAAGATTTTCTATTTTTTTTGCAAGGATTATGATGTCTGTGAATTGAAATTGTTGCATTTCCTAAAGATATACTCTGAGCGTTGAATGTTCCCATTGTTTGTTTAGCATTATTATAATCCTTGCAGTTATTAACAAGCGTTGAGTTTTTGAGTAGCATACTATGCAAATTACTAATAGATAGTGTGAATTTTAACTTCTAAAACTGCAGTGTCACTTCACCCCTGCTCTCTTCTCCGATGATAAAGATTATTTGTTTATCAAAGACTAGCGTATAAGCCCGCCTTCGGCGAGATTTGCTTAAGGGGGTGTGGTTCTTTAACATTTAATTGTCAAATTTTCC
>JAQIXN010000542.1:0-35296 GCA_034698145.1 Proisotoma minuta
ATGATAATAGAAGATGTGTCATGTTGTATGGTTAATATCGCACAATTACGACAATTATTAGGCTTTTAACAGTTGAGCAAATGAGTCATGTCATGTCTAATGCATTCATTATCTAGGCTGTTATGAAATTGGAACTCTCCTTATCGTTTTTAAAACATCCCAGAAGAATCTTTGAGTACAAATTGTATGAATCATATAATTTAGAGTGCCTTTATCACCTAATTTGCGTCATTATTGTTTGCAATATTTTGCATTTAATTTTATAAGTTAACAAAAATAGAAAATCTCTCAATGCCTCGGAACCGGAAACGCGAAGAGAAAGACTTTCACCATGAGCTTTCACATGATATGAACAGAAATACAAACAAAATCGAGCGAAAATTGTTCAAAACAAAACTTGTCTCTTTAAGAAAATCATTTTAGTCATGTTAAAATAAATACTTTGTTGTAGTGGCGATATGAAAGAGTTGAGAAGGAGAGGATTTTAGCCCGAGGCAGGATTTGTAGCATGGACTTTAGGATACATTCTTCTTCTGCTTATAATATACGATTTAAATGCAAGTATAGTCTACGAGTGCAACTTCTTGAGAAGTGGTCATTAACACCGTGTTCAGATATTGGCATTCAAAAAATGTCAAAAATATAATAATGGCTTAAATTGTATTAATTTTGAATGTTTTAACACGTTCAGTATATTCAGTAAAATCCTAAAGGTGCAAAATGAGTGGTGCTAAAGACAAGACTAAATTAAATGGGAATAAAATCAGAGCTAAGGATAAATCTCACATTGAGCATGAGGTATTTATAAATTTATTTGTCCTGTAATATTAAGCTATGCAAGCTTAATATAAACATATTTTGTCAATTATATATAAGCTTTAAATATGAACATGTCATGTATTTTTCAGGAGAATTTTTCTGATGACAGCCGCAAGATAAAAGAAACGCAAACTGTTTCAAGTAAAGAGGAGAATCTCAAAATTCATAAAGCATCAAAAGATGAAGTACAAAATTATAACGATGAGGAAGAAAGCTTTGGACAAATATCCTTCAAAATCGATTTAATAGCCACACTTCTATTTGCTATCGCAGCCACAACGAGATTTGTAAATTTAGCTTATCCACATAACATAGTGTAAGCAATTAAGAATCATGTACGAAAACATGAAAAATGCATTATCAATTGTTATTGATGTGTAGGTTTGACGAATTACATTATGGGAAATATGCATCTCTTTATCTTCGAAAGATATTTTTCTTTGATCCTCATCCGCCTTTGGGAAAACAGTTAATTGCTGCTTCAACTTATTTATTTGATCCAAGTTATAATGGTACCCAAAATAATAATGGCCCACGAAAATTAATGAGCACAAATTATCAAACATGTTTTTTCAGGAACTTTCCGATTTGACCGAATCGGTTCTCCTTATCCGTCCTGGGTACCTGTTGTTGGGATGCGATTCATTCCGGCCTTATGCGGGTCACTGGTACCTGCAGTTGCTTATTTGTTGTGCAGACAAATTGGAATCTCAAAATTATTTGCTGCATTGGCAGGCATACTAATTATTTTTGGTATGTATTGTCAACTATCTTGAAAAAGCAAAACCAAATTGATTTGTCTAAATATTTCTAATGCAGATAACGCACTGTTGATACAATCTCGCCATATTTTGATGGAAATGCCTCTGATATTGTTTGGAATTTTGAGTCTGATATTTGCCTTAAAATCGACGAAACAATTAAATTCCTTAAAGAATTTAATTTTCGTCTCGTTCTCTGGATTTTTTGGAACTCTTTCGATGAGGTAATTAACAAGTTATATTAATGCTTTTCTATAATAATCGTAACATTTGTAACAAGCTTATATTGTTAATATTTCAGTGTAAAATACGTGGGATCATTTTATTTGGGATTATCTGCATTAATAATCTTTTGGAGATTTTGGAGTAGATGGGTCCCAAGAAAAGATTTGACATCGAGACAAATAATTTGGAAATTTATTTCATACTTTGGAGTATTCTACCTCACGTTTTTTGCAACCTACGTATCCATATTTTATATTCATTTGAGCGTTCTCACAAAAGCTGGTAATTTATTGAAAAGCAATAATTAAATAAATAATGTTATATAAATAAATTAATGAATTGTTAGGACCTCATGACTCTGTGATGACGTCCGCTTTCCAAGCCAGCTTACAGGTATTTGTTTTCAAGTAAATTAAAAAGAGAAAGCATTATTTTTTTTTATTTTCCAGGGTGGTTTAGCATCCATCATTAAGGGACAACCAGTTCAAGTGGCTCATGGTTAGTTCTCAACCATTTCCCCATAATAAATCATACAATTGGCGTTTTTCAATAAATCATGTTAATTTTATAGGCTCTCAGGTCACGCTACGTCACTCCTTGGGAAGAGCATGCTGGCTTCACTCCCATTTGCATAATTATCCCATCAAATACTCGGACGGCAGAGGATCATCCCACCAACAACAAGTTACATGCTATTCATTTAAGGTATGGGCTATATATTTTATTAGAAAAGAAAACAGCATAAGGGATATATTGTTTCAGGATGTAAACAATTGGTGGATAATAAAAAGACCAGAGGTAGACAATATTGCAGTAAATGAAACAAAGGACGTTATTAAACATGGAGACGAAATTCATATTGTCCATGGTATGAGTGGTCGTTTATTAAATTCACATGATGTTGCAGCACCAGTTACACCTCAAAATCAGGTTTGAGATTTTAGCCAAACAATATGCAAAAATAAAAATTCAATGCCTTATCCTTTCTCTTGTAGGAAGTAAGTTGTTATATTGACCACAATGTATCAATGTCGGCAGAGCCTTTGTGGCGAGTCGAAATAATGGGCGGATGTGGAGATGATAATAGCAAGGGATGCGAATGGCACGCAGTCAAGTCGATGGTCAGACTTGTTCATGTAACAACCGGACAAGCGATGAGGATGAGTGGAAAGCAGCTTCCAAAATGGGGCTTCAATCAACACGAGGTGGTAACAGACAGGATTTTGGTCCAAGATGACACAGTTTGGAACGTTGAAGAGCATCGTTATACAAAAAGTAATTTAAATTTTGTAGCTGTAATAATTGAGTAATTCACATGTTAATGTGAATTTTAAAAGGCGAAAAGGATCGTGAGAAAGAACTTCTTCAAGCAGAGATGATTCCTACAAAACCCACCGTGCTGTCATTTTGGTCAAAGTTTATGGAACTTCAATGGAAAATGTTGATGAGTTCTGGAAGCAGCTCTCAAAGTGAATCTCATGCCTACTCATCATTTCCTTCAGAATGGTTGTTTCTAACCAGAGGAATCGCTTATTGGATTGGGAGTGGAAACAATGCTCAAATTCATTTAGTAGGAAATCCAATAATTTGGTTCTCAGCTTCATTTGGACTGCTTATTCACGCCGCAGTTATTATCTTTTACTTATTGAGAAGAAGGCGGCTATGTTTTGATATTGACGAAGGTAATAATATTGACAATTTGGGAAAACCTTTTAATTATATAATGCTACTTTAAATATAGAAACTTGGTCGACGGTGGTCCTTCAATCTGGAGTTTGTTTGGGAGGATATTTACTCACTTATGTTTACCACTTTTGCGTGGACAGAACTCTATTTTTACATCATTATTTGCCATCCTACATTTTCAAATTGGTGCTTTTTGTTTCAACTATTCATCACCTCTATTTTATTGCAAGGTATTCATTTTTAAACGATCATCATGTTGATTCTAATCTTTATTTTCTCCAATTGGTTAGGCACTCATTGGTTAAATCCTTAATCGGATTACTAATTTTGGCCTGGTTGGGAATTACGATTTACACGTTCAGTTTATTTTCTCCAACATCTTATGGGACACCTGCATTGTCCAGATCAGAACTGGAATTTCTGAGGTGGAGAAATTCCTGGGATTTTATCATTCAAACACACGCCTAAAATGTTTTAAACAAGATATTTTTATATAAAATATAAACTATCGAATAAAATTTATATTTGCACTCACTCAGACTCCTAATTTTTGGCCTTGTATTTTCAAAATTGTCTCAAACATGTTGGAACAGTTCAAGTCTTCCAACTTTCTTTCTTTTATGGCTTTCCACGTGAATGCCTTCGGCTTGGTGGACTTTCTCTTCCGACCAGACCAGACTTTCTCCAAATGCCCACCTTTCTCAGTACAATAAATAATGTCATGAATTTAAGATCTTGCCCTAGAAAAGCATTTGAATCCTTGAATAAGAAGTTGGACTTTGCAGAATCAACATCCAATTCACTTAGGAAATCAGTTGAGTAAATTATTCCAAGTTCCACTAAACTTATAACTGAGTCGGTTTTCTTGGTCTTTCACTTCATTGTAAAGAATTACAAAGCCGGGTTCTTCTGCAGAAGAAAGGTAAAAGTAAGGGAACAATAAACTTCCTGAGGTCGGGTTACTTTCTCCTTCCTATAACAAAATTCATAAAATTATCCCTCTTCCGTATTTCAACTTAAATTGCTTGGACGGATATGATTAACATGAGTTTCTTCTGTTGTTGAAATCTAAACAAGATTTATGAGAATTTTTGTTTACTACGCATAACTAGTTGAAAAAATTTGGAGAAAGCTTGTGCGTAATTTAGATTTTATGGGTGTGTCCGAGGACTGAGATGGATGAGAAAACAAAACTGATTTTGGTTTCCAACCCCCATTCTAAAGATCAGGGATCATGATCGATGACAAAGTGATCTTTATCTTGGTCCACAGGAATTGGTTAGGTGTGTAAGCGAAGGAGGCATTTATATTTGTTGGAGATAAGCTGGAGAACATATTTCCAGTGGGACATTCTGTGATTCAATGCAATAAGGAGAAGGACGAAGAATTCATTGATTCCACTCTTGATCCCAACATACATTTACCAAAATCCTCCAGTTCCCAAATCCAATAAAGTTTAACAATGACAAATGCATTGTCAACTGTCACACCTTAACCTTACCTATATGTATCACATAACAACTTCCCAGAGGGAACTTGTTTGTGAAAGCAAACCTTGGCTTTAGGGAATCATACTTCAATTCAACAAAGAAGCAAGAATATCTTGTTTTGTGTTATTCAACACACAACATTACATATTCATTCATATCATTTCATGCAAATATAGATACAAAACAAACTAATTTAAACATTCCTTAAATTATACAAACATTTACATAATTGCAACTGAACAAAGTGATAAGGAAGTGTAGGAAATGAGCTTAAAGAAATTAGTTGCAGAGGGAAAGTTTCTTCTAAGAAAGCCAAAACTCCCTCGTGAATTGTCTCCGTTTGAATATCATATTGTCGTCATAATCTAATCTTGAAAAATGTTTGTTGGCTGATGGATGCTTGCAAGTCTTGGACAAAGAAAAAAAAGCTAAAAAGCAACTCTCTCTCTCTCTCATTTCCATTACTTCCAGCAGCCAGTAAGTGCTTACTACTACATACAGAAAAGAGGAGTGCGTGTGGTTTGCTGTAGAGGATAGTTTTAGAATGTTGACTCGCTATCTCTTCTTCTCTCGAGATTTTTGTGATCTTTTTGGAACAGTCAACCAACCTCAACTTTGACTCTCTTGGAGAAAGGACAAAAGAGTCTTCAGATTAGAGGACCAAGCAAGGAAGTGAAAGAGCATGATGATGAAAACTTTTACGAGTTGGAAACGTTTACTGAATTTTAATTCCTTTCCTCCCTCAGTTTTCTAACCCAAGTCTATTCACCAAATGTTACCGGAAGAAGGACTATAATAGCAATGAAGAGAAGAAGAGGTGATCACTAAAAACAGACAAGGTTTTAGATATTTAGGTAGGTGACAAAAGAGAGAGGAGATGCAAGTGCCTTTATCTGCAAAGAATTGTCCAAGTTAAGGTGAAAGAAGTAGGAGAAAGAACACTTTATACTAACGAGCAAGTAACACCTCAACTCACAAGAGTCTATAATCTTCAGGCAGGAAGAACTGAGAAGAAGTTGAGTTGATCTTATCATTCCATTCCAGGATTACATTTGAATTTAGTTAAGTTTTTTCCTCTTCAAAACTGGGCTCAACTTTTACTTTTATCATTTTTTTGCTGGATGAATTGTTGGCTGGCTTGCATTTTCATGACAGTTTTGATGTTTCTTGGGGTTGATTGAAATTGGAGGTTAGAAGCCATTCATAAATTGTCTCCTTCCTTTGTTCCTTGCTTGGAATTTGTTTTATTTGCCATCTGTGACCTATGAAAGAGCTGAATATTGAAAATTCTTGGAATGAATATTGGAATTGAAATTGCAAATTCAGTTGAATGAAGACATCCATGAAAAAAATAGTTGAAATTGTAATCCTCAGCAATATTTTATCATTTCTTTCAATAAAATTGTTGATTCTGATACCAAATAATCGTTGCTTTTCAAGTATCCTCTTTTATAAAGGTTGTAAAAGTTAATAACCATGTCATATAGGTTACAATTTAAAATTATTTGACAGTCAAAATCATAAAAATTCAATGGTTATAAAAAGTCTTTTTAAAATGTATTCAAATCGATGATAATTTAATCAACAAAGTTCACTAAATAATTAAGGATTCTTCCGATTTCTTATCTTAATCAAGCAAAAACGCGAGTAGAATAAAAGGAGTGTCAGATGTAAATGACTTTCAAACTTTAGATTTGCATATTTTTAAAGAGGAGTGAAACATTTTCTGGACTGTTTCTAATTCCATCATTCATTATATTTTCAAATCTTATATTATATTACGAGATTAACTGTTAATGGATTAAAAACGTTCAAAAAAGATGCTTTAGCTCCAAATTAAAATTTGAAGTTTGGCTAAACTGGATATGGAAATTTTTGAATGGCTCAATAAGTTGGTTATTGTTGGACTTGACATAACATCTGCTCCTCATCGTCCCTTGCTCTTAACTTTTACCAAGTTTTAATTAGTAACGCTGTAAGACTCAACTCCAACCTCCTTTTTTATTGTCGCTTTTAGTATATTTACCTTGTCTAGCTTTCACTGACAGTGAGCAGAGAACTTCCCTCAGGTTTGTTTTGAGAGTGAGATGAGACAATGCAGATTTTGTGTAAGAATGGAAAGTAATATAACAGGAGGAAGAAGCCATTAGCCAGAACCAAGAAGACAATGAAAGTAAAGTTAAACAAACAAAGGCAAATCATTAAGTTCCGTCTTAAGTTTCTGAGCTAAACAAAAGTTTTGATCAGTACTGGCTAAGCATTCATTACTACAACGGCTGTGGATAAGAAAGTTTTTAAAAAGTGTGCAAACCAAAAGTTCTGCTGGAGATTTAATTTTGATGTCATATTATTGGCTGGATGAAATTGAAATTGATACATCTTGACAGAAAATGTAGTTTACGAAATGTCAGATCAAATAGTTATATTTTGCTAAAAAGAGTTTCAAACTCTGAAAGTCAAACGTCAATTTATTGCAAATTACACGACCAGATATATTTGTATCTAGCAAAATTGAGCCATAATGTGCAAGCGTTCAATAAGCAGTAAATCAAATCTATTTCTCTTTGGAGAAAACGGAAACATGTCAAAGATGTTGCAAGATCCCAGCAAAAGTTAAAGATGAGAAAAAAATGCGGAATCAGGTAAACGAAACCACTAACGAAGGCTATTTAACTTCAACTTTCTCCTCATTGTGAAGGGAAAAAGTTTTTCTATATAAAACTTATTTTGATGTTTTCGAGGTTAAAAAGAAATGGCAATAAAATGAAGGGCAATTGAATCATTTTATTTTCCACAAAAGTTTATTTAGATGCATTGAATAGTTCTGTTGGAAATTGTGAACAAAATGCTTATTTTCAAGGGTAGAAAAATTTAGTGACTTCACCCAGGTTTGCTATAACTTTTTTCATGGAAAAAGGTTGAATGTGTGGTGTGTAAAATATTAATGTAGCCATCTCCAGTTTTCTCACTTCGTAAATCTCTGGTTGTTTTTTGAGCCCTGGAAGGCATTTGAAACCTGGATGGCACTTTTTTTTGTATTTCTCCCAAACTGCTCGTAATTTGGCAGCGGTAGTGCCAACCAAAGTAACGAGACAAATGCACGAAATGTGGACAAGCATCGTAAATTGTAAATAAAGTGGAAAATCTTAAATGAAGGAATTTTCTCCAGTTTACCACTTCTACTTCTTACTCCTTCCTTCCACAAGAATTGGAAGTGGTTCAAGGTTTTTATCACCCACGGAAAAATGCACCTTCCCTTGCATGGTTTTATGATATCCAGAAAAATTGACACAAGCATTTATTTTGGATTAGTTTTGAAGACGGCGACCAAAATATAGGAAGAGCCAGGAAATTACATTTTACGCCCCTTCTCGTGGATCATGCGACAATTTTTTGAAAGAACTGAAGAGAAAATTTTACAACTTTTACATAGATCTTTGTGGTTTGCTTCAGATTGAGTAGGAGTGAAAATATGAGTCCATTGTAAATTGAGTCACAGAATATGACACACATGCATGGACAAATCATCATCTCGCAGTACACACATAAGTAGTAATGATTTGTGCCCCTGGTTTAGTAATAATTTTATTGTATACAAGCTGTCTTAAACGTAGTTGGACAATATTTCAGTATAAAAGTTTATCATGCACTTCAAACCAAGAGTTTTCTCTTTGGGACACTTTATACAAAGATTTTACAACAGGATAAAAACAAATTGGAGAAAGCTTTTCCCTTTCCGAGACTACAGCCAACATTTTTTTGCATCAAGGATTTAGGAGTAAAGTGAGTGGAAGATTGTTAGTTAAGTGAGTGTAAATAAGATGAGTAAATTGAAAGTGAAATCTACTTAGATGAGAAAGTAAGTAATGCTTCTTAACCCTGGCTAGATAAATATCTGGTAAAAAATGTGTATCTAAACCGGCGGTGTTTCTTTTTAGTGGTAAGCCCATGATTATTTAATGATCTCCTTCTTCTTCCTCTTATTTAGCAAATTTGGACGCCATCATCCCAAACCACAATTTTTCCTTCCTTTTCTTGTGTTAAAAGAAAGCTTTCTTTCAAAACTAGAAGATCCAAGTTCCCTCAAGATGAAGAACTCAAAAACAAGAACAACAATATATCATTCTATTCCTTGTGATCTCTGACACTTCACTTTGGCTCGGAGCAAGTATTTTGTTTTTGCTTTCTCTGTATTATTGTATAAAGTATAAGTTGTTTGGTATTTTTCTTTGGGATGTTTTGATAAGTTCAATAAGTAAATTACACAACATCAAAAGAAGGCCAATATTTTATGTAGGGATCTTTTTAAGTGGGAGGAGGATTGATGACAATGGGGAAATTAAGATTTCACATATTCAACCAGCTTCACGAAAGAAATCCCGTTATTTATGGTCTGAGTCCTTTCGGTTGGTTCAAAGAAAAATAATTGTCAAAGTTCTAGTTCAAGATATGTATGTGACATGTAGTTGCTTGCTTTGGGGTGAATTGTTTTTTTGTTGGCTTCTTTTTTAGTGTTGAGGGTGAGAGTTGCAATAAATTTTGTCTTGAAGTTTTACAATTATAAAAAACTGGAAATTCTCTTGGATTTTTCCACCTCGTTTTATTTTGGCATTTTTAATTTGCACAAAAGTGATAACAGGACTATATATAAGCCATATTATGGTAATATGTAATAAATTCGTGTAGCTATAAAAACTTTTGAAAAGCAAATCAGATAAAATGAGATGAAATGAAGATGATTTAGTGAGAAAGTAATCCCGTCATTCAAAAGTCAGAAATGATGCATTGCCACATAACATGTCAACTACATTTATCAGCTTGTTAACTCAACTTCAGGAGAAAAAAAAATCAGCTCTTTCAAAGACTTATTCATGATGCCATACTAATAATATAGATTTCCAAACATGGGAAAAGTACTCAGAGATGTTAAGCAAGTATTCGTTTCACGTCAAGATTCATGAGTGATCAATTTTTTCCGCTTCAATATATTTTCTTCTGCTTTCATTACATATCAAGTACCTTTATCATATTCAAGTATCATATACACTAATCCAACTTTTACCTTTTTTATGCATTATAGATTCACTCCAAAACCACCATTCATTAAATAAAGTTAAGAGATGTGGGTATTAAAATTATTAAAACTACAAGATCACTTTGCATTTGTAATTGTTTGTGTTTTCAAAGTCTCATCTGCTCAGTTGAATGAGGAGGTCTTAAAAGTAGAAATGATGAATAAAAGATTTACCCAAATTAGCATAACAAATCCTCCCCAAAACTATCAGTAACAAAGCGTTCCCAAAATGTTATTTTCGTTAGCAAAAGGATAATTCAAATTGGGTTTGTTTGTGTCTCTTATTTGTTGATGAAAGAAGGGTGAAATGAATAACGGGATTACAGCCAACCAAAGTTTATACCGGAAATGAAAGGATGATGATAAAGTGGTTTGAATAATAAATAGCTAGCTAATTAGATACGTGGTTAAGCCCAACCACTCGGTTGGAGTTGGATGGCACTTTGTGCTGGTGGTAAACATTAAATTATCATAAACTGACTATCAGAAGAGCAGAGCAAAGTATTTTAATGTGATATTTTCAAGGAGAAAGTAAACTTTTGATAACGCTTTTAGATGAGAAGTAATAATAAAATTTTATTATTATAATAAACTTTAATAATTTATTATTTTTAGTATAATTTGTAATTAGTAGGAATTCATTTGCTTAGCCTGCATATTTTTAGCACATCTTTTCACCGAGTTGTATACTGAAAAAGTAGAAACATTTTTATTATAAAAAGAGGAAAATTGAGTTTAGGAGAAATTGAAGTTTGAATTTCTCCATATGCAAAAAAACTTTTTTGATTGGGTTGAGCCGGATAAGTGTTTGGGAGTATCGAGTTGACAAAGTTGGAGGACACATTTTGTCCAAATCCTAAAAGAGCGCAGGTGGCGTGGTACAACTCTGAGATATTTTAATATTCAAAAATCTCTAAACTCAGAAATCCAAACTCAATCCAGCATCTGGGGCCTTGGGCTACTTGTCATGTTGGAGTTGGAACTTTACATAGATTTCCACCTCCCCAAAATTGGATTGGTTTCGTAATCTTTTCTTGGAAGAAGTTTGAATTTGGATTTTCTGTCTGTCTTTCTTATTGAGCAGATGCCACGATGCTTGCTTTCACTTTACACAGTGCTCGTCGTTGTTACATCCACAAGCCTCTGTTCTTTCCCGTCCCTATTGTCAATTCTTGTCCCCACTGGGCCTCCTTGTCAACAAACTTCATCTTCCGGAATGGGCGGATACGTCCCGTTCGTTTCGTACATCTGTCAGCATATTGATAAATTATATTAGAACCAATTTAATATGATAAAAGTCTACAGTATTATTAGTTAATCCCATTTCCATTGCAAATGGAAGGAGAAAGTTTGAGATTTTAGATTCGTCTATCCATATTATTAATGGGATAGATAGTATGTATTAGAGAGGATAAAATTTTGTTAAAACATAATAAGAGATCCCATCATTTTTGGAAAAGGTTCAGATGTCGTGTTTAGCCTGGAGCACGACATTTTCTCAAATGGAATCTAATTTAATTTAATAAGATATCTTATTCCTTTCTAGGTAAAAGCACAATTCTTGATGCTCTTACAAAATCTCAAAACTTTCACAATCTTATTTTTATATAGATCTCGTTCAGGATTTCACCCCAAGTGCGTAAGTGCTTACTTACTTGTCTAGTATCTTTGTAGCGTTCGCTTCTCCTGTTTAAACTCCCAGTTTGCATCACAACATCACAGCTCTGACTGGACAGAAAGTCACGGTCACAACTCCCCCCAGAAGCACAGGGGAAGTTAGTTTGAACTAAATTGGAACAATTATTGTCACAAGAAGAGGTAGGAGAAGCATCTAGTAATGATCTGGTCATTCCAGCCGTTGTCCCCACCCCCAAAGGGAACCCAGAAGGACAATTATCCACTGAAGTTGGAGTAGCAGCCATGAGCTCTAAATCCATGGTCGTTGTATGCTCTCGAGTTAATGATCTGAAAACAAAAGCAGCCAAATACAAGATTGATCGTTGAAGCAACTTTCTCCAAAGTATTATTGCTAATAAACTTAGTTCTACTTGAATTAGACCCAGTTAAGTTAATTTAACGGTAATGGGCGATGAAAATGTGCATCCGTCCGTTGTCTTTCTTTTATTTTGCGAGATAAGAGTACTCGTGTTTTTATTTGTGCTTTGTTCTTTCTTTGTTGTCTAAACATTGAGTGCATTAGCTTGACCGTGCAAACTAAAGTTTGGTTGAGCGAAAGTCAAAAGTCTATCGAGAGCTCTTTGTTTGTTTGTTCCCTTAAGAAGCCGACTAATTCTTATTTCTTTTTGATAGAAGAGAAAGTTGTTCAACTTTTCCACTACCCTGAACTTAATGGGGGCTTATAGGTGAAAGAATCCCGTCCTTTGTAATATAATCCCATCCAATGAAATAAAGTAAAAGTTTAGCTTTATTTTATTGTATTGTCAGTGCATTAAACAAAAGGGTTAATCTGTAAGTGCCCATCTTCTTTTCCTCTCCCCGTCCTGTCATTCACCAAAAGTTTTGACTGGAGAGTGGAGAAATTCCTTTCACGGCTTTCTCCCTCCCTCAGGACTTTTCTTCCGCTAAACAACTTGGGCTAATGAAAAGAAGCTTTCTTCATAATACCAAAAATTTTCGCTTTGCTTTCACCTTTATTTGTCACAATAATGTTTAGAGTACAGTACAAAAATTAAAAACAGTGTGTAAAAAAGTGTATAAAACAAAAGTATTTTATTGTATAATTGTACGAGTTTCTTCTTCAGTAGTATTATTTTCCCTAAAAAAATAAATTAAAATAATTTTAAAAAATTAATTAAAAGTTTGGAATAAAAATGTTTGGGTAAATAATTTAAAGTGGAGTGAAAGTGTATGGAGTTGACAGCCAACATTATGAACATGCCAAGTGGTACTTTACTAACCACTTAAACATTTTAGGTAACCCTTCAGCATTAGGAAGGTGGATGAATGCACACTCAAGTTACTTTCCGTAAAAATACTTATTTGGACAGATTTATGTAATAATTGCAAACATATATTGTAAGTACCCCTCCCATATTACCCTCTTATCGTGAACTAGGTGTCAAGTTGCTTTATTAATCTGAGATAAAAATATCTTTGGAGTGAAACTGACTCCAAGATGAAATTAGGAGATTAGGGAACTGAAACAGATTTATCGAATAAAGAATTTCTCCCCTTTTCTCTTTTTCTTAACCCAAACCAAATCTTTTTTTGGGATGAAATGAGAGTGAAAATCTTACCGATAGACATGTGATGCAATTTCTGTGGGTTTGATAGAAAACACAATGACGCCACTCATAACCAATGTGAAGGAAAGAAAGTATAAGGCGTGAAACTGGGGAGAAAAAAAGCAATCAACAATTAGAGGAATCAAGATATCAAAATCTCATTAGTCTTCGTTACTCAGATCAAAAGTAGAACAGTGGCAAAGGGAAATGGCAATTTTCCACAAGATGGATACTTAACTACTCAACGAGTTAATTTATTACTGTCATTTAAATACTTGAGCAAATGGATCATTGACACGAAGGAGAATGCAAAAATACATACTTTATTGAAACATTCTCACGAAATTTTATCGCACTCGCCAGAAGGAAAAATGTATATTGAGGGGAAGGGATTTGTTCAATTTAATTTGCAGGATTCAATCAATCAATTAAATTACTTTCTCCATTCAAGTTTGTTTACAACTTTATGGCTGCTGCTTTCAGATAAGAATGGGAATTTGAGAATGGAGAAAAATGGCCAATAAAAGAATGTAATGTAAAAATTGCCCTTTCCTTTCTATAATGCTCAAAGTAATTGGCACTATTAAATTTTTGTTGGATTGCAAGTATTTAAATTGGAGCTGTAAACATACCTTATATTGGAAGAGATAAATCCCGACAATGAGGGAATAAAAGGATGCGGTAAGTATACTAAGGTTGTACATTGTAGCACCAGCTAATTTCATCACAAGAGCAGCAAGGACGTAAAATGAAAGTTGAGCCGCAGCAAACGCCATCAAAAGTATGAGCGGAGTCCCCGAAATTCCGCCCCATTCTGCAGACGTAAGTTCGCCATATTCTAACAGCACCCTGAAACAACAGCATGTAAAACAACAATTTATGCAATCCAAACTTTCTCCATACGTTTGAAGTCCAGATACAAAACTTCCAAAAAGCCCCAACATCCCCAAAAACTCGACAATATCAAATGTCCTATGAATAAATAGGGTACAAATCACAAACCTAGACAATATAATGATTGATGGGTAAACTAACTTGACCACAAACTCTTCGGCCACATTTGCAATCCCATAAAGGAAGGCACCGGATAAGCACAACATGTCTCCCAGAAAACGGTCTTTACCTGAAAAGAAAACATTCCAGATTTGTTTCGGAAATTGCGGCAGTAAAAGTACGACATGCAATCAAAGAACAACTTACCATGGCCCAAAGGCCGTCCTTCCTCGATATCCGCCCAGACAAGGCAACAGACTCCAAGGAGGCAGATTGATACTCCCAGAATATGAGCAACTTTGTATCGAATTTTCAATACAAGCCAAGAGAATGATAATACCGTCGGAATGGTAAAGCAATTCAACAACTGGAATAAAGCAATAAAGACATGACACACACATGTTAAGATTATTTCCTCTTTTCTAGGATTTGTGCGTGTACTATTGAGAAAATATCTTTTTGATTCAGACTCGGTTGGCTTTCTGAAGTGAAAGACATAAATCAGTATAAAAAAATAAGGGATGTTGAACACACCTGGACAGAGGTTAAACTGGTAAATTGGTACGATTTCACCACAAGGAAATTTGCCTCTGCATCTGCCAACGCGACAATGGCATATCTCCAGCCTCGCATCCTCAGAACCGGGAAGAGATTTCTGTCCGCTGTCCGACAAGCGAGGATTGTTGTAAATATCGTCGCAAGTAAAATGTAAAAGGCAAAATTTTGAGCTGTAATTGAGAAAAAGAGAAAGTTTTAGGACAATTTCATTTTCTTTCGCAAGTCTCGTATTTTATTATTGTAAATTCACACGTATGTGTATATATACGCATTTGAGCAATAAAAGAAGTTTTGAATGTGTACACTTTGGTGATTGAAAAAGTTTTTAATCAAGCGTTTCTTGGCTTGATGTTCTTTGTAATGTATCAACTGCTTTTTGGGTTTAATTCTTTCTCATTTCGTATTCCGTTGCCAATTCATGCCATCAACTCCTCATTACTTTACGCCTTGACTTTGCTTTGCCAGATTAGAATTTCTTTTCAGACTTTCTTCCAATTGACATTGAAATAAATCTTCAATTTTCTTGGCTCAACTACAGTCTACTGTGTATTACATTTGCGGGGCAACTTTAGCAGTTAAACACATTTCGTAATCAGCCAGTCCCTCCATTGTTTTGCAAACTAATCGTAAGAGTTGAGTTGGATTGTGGAGGATTTTATGTAACAAGGAGAAAGTTCAATCACTAATCTTAATCTGGCTGCCTATTTTGTTTCACTCAAGAAAAGACAGATAGAGTGACGCCAGCTATTTAATTAAAGCTTAAACCTTATTGCATTTCACTTCGTGGCGTGAGATGTGATCTGGTTGAGAGAATTTAGAGCTGTCGGCATGTCGTTAGTTGGACACCAACAAACAGAGAACGTTGAAATTGCTACTGGACAAATAAACTACTTTTCTTTGTTAAAATGCAGGCCTTTTGTTTCAATTAAACTGTCCATTCTTTTTTGCATCCATCGATTAAAGCCCATGTATATTGATATTGATATTGAGTGGGACTGGAAGGGAAAAGGCTCCACTCGAGATTAATGCATTTTATACACTGGAGGGGAACCCTCATCAATCACCTTCAATAAGATGTTGATGGACTAGGACTTTTTAAGCCCCCATCCACACCACTCCCGAAATTTCAACCCTACTTTTCTTATGCTGGAATCGTGTGTTTTAGTTTTATGCTTTCTCTTTTGTGCCAGAGGAAGATGGATGAGCAGAAGATTGCAAAATCTTAAAATTTCACTCAGCTATTTCGTAATCGTGATTTGAAGTTTGATGCAACATAAATAAATAAATAAATAATGTTTATTTACGTTTAAAAGAGGTGGAAAAGTGTTTACCTACAACAATAACAACTTTATTTAAATGTTGCTGACTGGCTATAAAAAGAAGTGAAGGTTAGGGTGGGTAATAGCGTGGGAATGTGGAGGGAGGAAGATGGGACATGTCGTAAGAATCAGTGGGGAGTAATTGAATTTTTTGGTTCAAAAAGCTCACAGCTTTTATCCTTCTTTTTATATATAAATCCATTGGACTAGTGTCTTTCTCTATTTCTTCTTAACACCAGCTAAGCCACACACTTACACTAACTGGAAAAAACACAAGTGGAAAGAACACATACTCCCATTCCCATTTGCAGTAGACGTCTCTGCCATGAAATTGCCTTCCTTGGCCCCAAAGCATCCGATTCATATACCTTGGCCTCTTACAGGAGATAGAGAAAAGATCTCTCCACAGATATAATGGAAATCGATGCATCAAAAACGGAATTGTCTGAACTTTCGAACTGTGAACTTTCTTCTCGCCCAGACTTTGATCTTTTATTCCTACATTTGTATATCCTTATACATTTATTTGAAGGGAGAACGCTGAAAAATTTAGCAAAACTTTTATCAGTCATCCTTTTCTATTTCTCTTAATTCCGGATATTTGCACAATTTGTTTCAGTCGGTCCTTCTTCCGACATAATAAACATGACCAACATTTCCCCATAAATTATCCCTCAGAGATTATGATTCCTAGCCAAAATTTGAGAGATACAGTCTCATGTAACTAATTTTGATTGTTAAATTTATTCTAGACACGTCCCTTCCCGAATCATCCATTATCATCTCTGAGTTTGACATTGGACAGAGTCAGTTAAACTTAAAGTCTACAAAAATAGAATCTCAAAAAAAAAGAATGGGCACTTGAGACATCTTATACTTATGATGAAAACGAAACCAACAAGATATCAAAACTTTTGCTTTAATTTCACAAACTGGCCATTAAGAGTAAAAGGTGGACACTTATCATCTCGTATAGTTTGTGGCTGACAGTACGTTTTATATCTGATGTTGGCAGTTAGTATACGAGGGAGAGTGTTATGTGGCTGTCATTTCTGTTATGTCACTAACCACACAGCCCATCGTGATGATAATAAAAGAACAAAAGAAGAAATTGGTGAAATAGTCCAATCTGCTTTGCACATGTGACATCCCATGCAACCATTCACTTTCCCCACAAGCTAAAACTTGCTCACAAACCAAACCACATTTCATTCACAACACTGCGGTGTGGGAAGTTCGTGACACATGGATGCCAACGCAGAGTTAAAACAGTGAAAGTGCTGGTTGATTAATGACTTTCACCACTACCCAAACCCAATCTAAAATAAAAAGAGCAACCAAACTTTTGGGAGGACTGATTACGATTAATGAAGCTTTGAAGTTTGAAGGGAAGCATCTTTTTCATCTTTCAGTTCCAATTACTTTTTGGAATGATGTGACATCTGACACACGTCCAGTTATAAAGAGAAAGTGCGAGGAACAGGAAAATTAATGAAATAAAAATTCGTCGCCAAAACTTGCAACATCAAAAGATTGCAAATATTTGCTTTTAATTATAGTACGTCAAGCCTTTCCTATTTAAAGAATTGAACTGTATTAAAATGAGCAGATCAGAGAAAAAAGCAATTAAATGAGAAGTTGATGGGAATTATAGTTACCATTTGGACAATGTATGTGGTAGACATCAGTGAGGTAGACACTACAAATAGCACCTCCACATAGAATTCCTGATAGGACTTGGCCCAAAAAAATAGATGCCCATGTTTTCCTGAAAAAAAGAATAAAATAATTCAAGTTCAGGAAATGGTTGGAAAGTTTTTGAGAATCGTTTGTTTTATTGAAGCCAGTTACAGTATTTTGCTATTTAGAGAAATTGTTGCTTAAAGCTTTGTAATGTTTATCGCCTCTCCTTGAGACTCAAATACCTTTTTTCTAAACTCAGCCAACAAAATCCGATCACAAATCCAATTGAATCACATTCTTCCGCTTTATCGACAATTTAAAGTTATCGCCTTCCATTCTTTTCATAGATCATTTCACCTTTTATTTACACCTTTGATTAAATGGCGGTGAAAGCTGTCTTTGTGATTGAACGCAATATTTCTCCTTCATTCTCTCCTCTTTACCTTTAAACTATTATTTGGACATGTTCATTTTTATAAAAGGGTATTTCCATTAAGATTCAAATTGGGTTTTGAATTTCATTCAATACGAAAATTGTGCAGTGATTGCAAAATATTTGATGAAATTACCTCTTTGGCAAATTGGTACATATTGGAATTTATGTTTATGATTATGACATTAGAAACTCAGGTTAAATAACGATTTTAGTCGTGATAGGTCTCAAAATGAAAGCAGATTTCATTTTGTTCGCAGCACTTCAATAATATTGAGATGCGGAAATGCGTAATTGGAATGTGTGAGGGAGCATATTCACATTTCATCTCATATTACTATACTTTCTTTGTCATAAGTTTTCATTGATATTGCACTTCCCTGTGTACTTTTATGTGTGAGTTGAGATTCTCAGCTTGAGAATAAGAGCAAGAAACTTTCTGCCTAAATAGTGTTGTGTGACAAAAATCAGAAATGGTGGTGGATGGATGAAACTTTCTCCTTTCCTTTATTTGATGGTCAAAAGTAACGGATATTTATGCAGTAATGTAAAAATGTAAAAATTCTTGCAAGGTTTGTATTAAGAGAAGGAAATAAACCGGAAGGAAACGCTCGTCATCCCACGCCAAAATTTACTTTCTCCTCCACCGAGTTTGGCATATTTGGGGAAAAGCTTCCTCCCCAATATTTGTCAAATTTGTAAATTCTAAATTCCACCTTTCTTAATCCTCTACTTTTACTAAAATATACAAAAAAACGAATGGTTGGCAGAAACCAGTGTTTATATTATTTTTTCTTTTAACCTTTTTCTCAAATCTCGACAATTCCCCAATTCATAATAATTGTAAAAGTTACTACCCACTTTAATCTGGTTCACAGGTTGGTTTGGTTTGAGAGTTTCCATAAAATAAATAAATAAAATGAGAAGGAAGAAACAGAGGATAGTAAAAAAGCTTAAAGTAAAATGTAAACCTATTCTGCCTCCGTTGTCCATGTCCTCGGTTTTCTTGAATTTCTGGGTCCGGATTTAAACTTAAACCGGTCTCAGGGGGAAAGGAATTAGACAAGAGTAGTTGTGCATCTTGGGGAAATAAATCTTGTGAACCCTTCCTTCTTCCACCATCCGCCTTTGTATTCCTAGTTGAAAGAGACATGGGATTTTTCGCACAATTCCCTCTTTCCGACAATGATGATGTTTGTGCCAGAACTTGAGAAGTGCAGCTCCCAATCAAACACTTTGTTTCTAGTAAAGGACGTTTACAGATTATTGATCTTCCATAATTTATAGGATTAGCATCTCCCAATTTGTTAAGGTTAGATTCTGGATGTGAAAGAGTCATTATAATAAATTATGGCGTGGGAGTTTTATCCTAAGCTAGAAGTAGGCCGTTCATTCATTCACTTTGGGACTTTCTCTGTATATGCTCCAACGATAATTATCAAAAGGTTAATGATATCAAAATTGCATTAGGGGTCATGTAACCTCTTTACATAACACAATCAAAAACTTTGAATCGGTCCGTTATGGAATAGGTACAAGAAACATATAAAGGTGGTAGGAGAAGGGATTAGAAGAAGGCTTTGTCTTGCTGCAGTGACTTGCAAATCCTCATGTTTAGAGCAATTTAGAATATTTCCCCTGAATCCGAATTCCCTTACCACTATGTTGAGTAGGAACTGGAAAATCATCTTGGATTTTGTTGCTGCTGAGATCCAAAATGTGAGTCAGATCAATCCCGGTCTGTCTCAAGTTCTTCAAGCATTTGTCTTCATCCAACATTTCTCTTCTTGATGATAATGGTGTTCCCATTTGTATCTTGTGTCAGAAACGTATCAACTCTGCCGGATACATAAAGCTGAGTAAGATGATGAGGATGAGGGAACAGTTCTTTCCTTGTCCTGTTTTGACGTGCTCAAAGTCTATCCTTCTATGTACGTGCTATGGTTGAAAGTGAAAGTTTTCCTTCTTCTCAGCAGAATACTAAATTGGAGAAAACTGACGCAAATTTTCTTGTTTTCCCCTCCAACTAGATCTGAATTACAAAATTAGGAAATACTTTCATTCAACTTGAAACTAATTTCCTTTATATTGTAGTGCGTGAGACATTCAAACATTTTGTGTCGTTTGTAAACGCCAACTGAAGATTTGCTTGTATTAATTGTTTGAAGATAATATAATTAATTTATGTGGGAGGAGAATTTATGCTCATTCCTTTGAGTTTTAATCCTGTTACACATTCATTGTGTATGGAGTAGTAAAAGGATTTAAAAGTCTTCTGGAGAAAGTGTTCATTTACAAAGATGAAGCCAACTCCACTAATTGAATCTTGTCAGAGCAGTCACTCAGTCGTGTAATGTAATGAGAAAAGATCTACGTACGTATGTACAAATCCCGTCCATTTTCAACCATTTCCCAGCCAGATAAATTTCTTTATTATACTCCTCCACTTCAGCGTGTTTGTCTTTCATCAAATTTTAGTATTGAAACGCAACGCAAGGCTATTTAATTACAACAATCTCATATCGTGTAAACACGCAAAATTAAGCAAAGAATACAAATGATTGAGAGTGGGAGTCTGAAATATAGTTTACCGATAGGTATATGTAAATGAACGGGAAAGATTTGCCTGTCATTTAGCCTTATGCGGCTGTCAACGTCACTTAATCTCCCTAAATTTTACAAATGGAAGTTGACGCTTTGTAATTTATGAGGGGATTGTGTAATTTGAGCTCAGTCTCTGCCACAAGCTCTTCAATTTCTTAAACTACTTAGTTTACTCAACCCAGTGCAATTTAACTTTACACAATCTAACACATTTAATTATTGTTACCAACTAACTTGTCATAAGCTTGTTTCATTGCTTCTTTATCATCCCAGAATTTTGGAGGCGGATTAGGATACTCCTTCATCAATGTCTTCAAGTCCTTCAAAACTTCCCACGAAGGGCGAAGATCCGGATCCCGAGGGTCGAACTGGAGTTTGAGTTCATCGACACAAACCTTATAAGGCAGGTTTGTGAAGTCAGCCAAAGTGCAGTATTTCCGGAGAGGCGGTTCTGACTGGTTTGACGTTTGAACCAGTTCAAACAACTTCGTTCCTTTGTCCACATAATCTTGAGCCAATTCATCAAGGTCATCTGTGAGGGCACTTTCTTCCTCTGTTATGATGTACATGTTTGTCTTGTACTTCTGATTCCACTTTTTCTGGTATCTCTGTAAAAAGAACAACGTGTTTCACTGGTGAAATTAATTAATATATACTGGTATGTTTGTATTTTACCAGTAAAAACGCTTCCGCCATTTTCCGAGTGTCCTTTGAAGCGCACATCCGCGTAAAAAGCTGGATTAAACATTTTTTATCCCCATCGGTAGCAGCTTTGGTTCTTGAAAAAACATCACTGGACTTACTATGCAAATGAGCGGGTCTCATTGAAGTGCTTCCCATTGAATCTCCGCCATGCATGCCAGTATAAATTTCATATGTGCTCCCCACGTTTTGACTGGTCAAACTAGATTGAACCAGTTCAAGTGAAGATATTGTCTCAAACAAGGTTGGTTTCATGAGGTTAGGAGACACAAGTGCACAAGTGTATACAATGTCCAATTTAGGGAACGCCGCTTGAGATTTTGCAAGACTTTTTTTAGCTTTGTGATTTAGTGGGTCTTGGGGGTCTTTTACCCTTTGGGCTTTCCTTGACCTGACAACCGTTATTTGCATGTCGTTACGCAGGGTTTTGTACAGCAATTGTTTCTCTTTCCTCGTTCCAATCACTTTGTAGAATCCTTTGATTCCATTAGGTCCTGTATATGAGCAAAGATATTTGTAAATATTTTTTACTGGTAAAATTGAATAAAAATCTTACGTCCACTCTCTGCAACTGATGTCCATAGAATGTCCTTTCTATCATCCACGTTATATTGGCCAATTTGTGCTTCTTTCAGCTTCTCGTCCAACTCTTTTCTCAGGATTCTGATCTTCACTTCGTTTTTATAGAGGTGAGCATTTGTTGATTTGTCCTTCAGCCAGTCCAAGAGATTGACCCGAACATTATGGAGTTTCTTGTTTGTCGAAAGCTAAAATAAGTATTTGACTGGTCAAATAAAATATATTATAAAAATTAAATAATAAACTACCTTGCCATAAGTAAGATGTTCTTTAAATTCACCATCTTTGCTGCTACTGGCCGATGTGGACGGACCTGGCTGGTTGGACCAGTCCAAAACATCATCGTTATGATCTTGCTGCTTCTAAATTACACAATTGTTAGTAAATTTATTTTACTGGTAAAAGTTATAAAACTGTGTACCTCTCCATCAGTACATCCGTCGTCTTGTTCTTCGTCCTCTGAGTCGGACAAAACATTCCGCTTTCGCTTTAATTGTACTGGTTCGTCTCTAGTCTCCATCTAAAAACGTCAGAAAATCGTGTCATTAAAAATTGAACTTTTGACTGGTCAAAAATTATACATTATACCGTAAAATTATCCGTAGAGTTGGAGGAGACGTCCATATCGGCTGGGGATTGGTCAAAATCGGTGGAGGAATGGTCAAAATCGGAAGAAGAATGCTCAAAATCGGAGGAGAAATGATAAAAATGGGAGGATGAATGGTCAAAATTGGTAGAGGAATAGTCAGAGTCCGGGGGAGAAATCCTGCAAAAACCAAAATTAAAACTCGAACTATTTTTACTGGTAAAATGAACTTACCTGGTCGGTGGGGGTGGTGGGGAGGGGGGATGAGGCTTTTGGATTAAAAAGTTTGTTATTTTGGGATGGCCTTTGGCCGCTTTCTGCAATTGTCTTCGGATCGGAGGAGGCATTACTGTGTTTGGTAGAGACTAAAACTCAAATGAGAGCGAGAGCTGATTGGTTCAAGTACGAGAAACGAAAAACGTTTGCTTGATGAAAACGTAGAAATTGCAGCCGACAAACAACCATTATGAAATTATAAAATTTTGCACCGATGCAATCATTTTAGCTGCGAACTGAAATAATATCGGTGGAATTTGATTTCAAAAAGTAGTGAAATATGGAAATTAGCAATATCCAACATTCGCAATTATATGTACATGATAATATTACCTGGTTGAAAATTTGGATTCCCATTGCAAAATCGACCACAAAGAAAGTTTAAAAACATTAAATAGTCATAGTTGGAAATCCAGCCTTCACACCAGTGACGAATTACAGATTCAATTAATTTTGGATTAAATCGGCAGTCGACTAGTTCATTTGATGAATTGTCCCATCCTCTCACTTTGTTCACTATAAACTTAACTTTGACTAAAACAGAAGGATCTGCACTTGCACTTTGAGGTTGTGGTTCTAAACTTTTCAATTTCTCTACAATTTCCGAAATCCACGGTATTACATTTAAATATAAACATTCATCAATTTTAAAATCTCTTAATGATAAATCTCCTAAAGGCAAGTCGATGGCTTCAAAATCTCTTAAAAACTGAAGAATCTGATACGCTAAAAACATTTGTCTTGAAGTTGAAACTAGTTTTTGAGGTGAAAATGTCACAGCATCGTGTAAACTGAAGGACACATACTGATGAAAGATAAGAAAATGTTCGAATTCATCATCCTGAGAAGATATACTTGTTATGGATAGTGCCTGAGATAAATTAGAAACCGGAAAACGTCTTTCAGTCTCCAAATAATCATCTTCTTTCTTGTTCCCATCATCATTATCCAAATTAATGTAAATGTATTTTAGCAATTTGTTAACATAAACTTGCGTTTCAACTTGAGCATAAGATTTGTTGTTTTCGGATTTTACTGAACACGATCCGTCATTTCCTAAAAGATTTATCTGAGGCTGCTCCCAAATATAGTTAAAATTACATTCTCCAATAAAATCTACAATTTGTGGCCAAGTCATTTTCCCCTTTGGTCTTGTTAATTGTGTCCGACTTGTTCCGTCTAGAGATTCGAAAGATTCAGTACATTTGGGGACTTTTAAAATTGTTACAAGTAAAAACATCCAATTTGGACCAAATGGACCAAATTTTCCTTGAGTTATAAAAGCTTGGATTTCATCTTCTTGCAATTGATCGTGAAGAGGAAATGTGGAGGGGATTTGTTTTGTTGACACGAGCTCTCTATTTAATTACCCAGCATTAAAATATAATTTCATTACCAATTGTTTAACATTTAGTGTTTACTACCTTATCCAATTAATGTGGGCAGCGAGAACAAAGCGTTTTTCGGATAAAAGCGAACCATCTTTAGACGGAAGGGCGCAAACGTATTTCGAAGGGACGCAGCTGACTCCGAGCCCTTGAAAGGGATTCATTATAATCTAACAATTTCAAAACGAGAAAACTTATTTTTAAAAAGAATTTTAAAAAAGATTAAAAACAGTTTTTTTGTTTTTATAAAAGCTGTCAAAGAACCTAAACTTTAAACCTCGAATTTCCCACGTTTGTCACAATCTCATAAATTAAGAGTGAAAAGTGAAAGTTTTCACTTTCACCAATTTTTTCTGGACTATTTTAATCAACTACTGGAAAAGGGTCATTTTAGGAGGGTCACAATTTAATGGAATCATTATCTGGTAATTGTTGGAAATTGTACATTTTGTGAGTAGTTTAAATATCGGTGAAAGTAAGGAGAAAGTTTTCTGATATTTAAAAGTACAATTTTAACTTTTGGTTGAATTGTAAGCATTTAGCATTGAATTGACATATCCGCATAAACTGTATGGTCAGAGTTTCAGAACAGGTTTTTGAACATTTGCCAAAAAGAACATTGCGACCTTGAATTTGTCATTTCCGTCCATAAAATTTAACGCAATTTTCGCAATAGTTTTAACAAACCAATTCTGTGATAGCCCATTGTGATTGTTATGAATCGTAATAAAGTGGTTAATTACAATAGGAAGTTGCATGTCTTAAGATACATACAAACAACGCATTGGATGCAGAGGAAGGTAAAGGTAAACTTTAGAGGTTTCATGCATTTTAATGAGTCCATTGAGGTTAACTGCTTATGCCAGCCATCCAAATGTACAATTAGCATCAGTGCTCAGTTAACTACACGAGCTGAGGTTGGATGCATGGAAATTTATCATCGATAGCTGGCTATACCTCAGTGCCTCTAAACTAAAGAAATACCCTATAAAGTAAACCGGTGGTGATAATAAACCCTCTGTGATATTTACAACTAAGCACTATTAATAGCTCTAGTTTATGAAAGTTATTAAATAAAAGTAAACTTAAATAGTTTTCCGTATTAGGAACAAAGGTGAACAAAGCTGGCTGGCTGTGATCAAGCTTGATCTGCTGTTATTATAACTGTCAAAATAATGCCGTTTGAAAGTGAAATTTCGGACGAAAGGACGATTCTGAAAGAAGTAAGCAATAATTTTTGGTTGAGAATTGCATTGTAAACAAACTTTCTAAAATTGCTTAACCTGTATTTGTATTCATAGTTTAGATACAAAGTGGCTGACTTCTTGCCTGAAAACTTGCTGCAAGATGATTTTTTTCTTAGACGGTGGCTAATTGGTATGTAAGCTGTAGCTGTAGACATCTCCAAAACATAAAACCACTTTTCATATATCTTTTACAGCACGAGATTTTAACGTGGAGAAAGCTGCAATGATGCTAAAGAAAGTATGCTGCAGTTATATTTTTATTTGTAAAATCTGTAATTTATAATATATGTGTATCTGTAAAAATTGTTATTTTAGTACATGGAATGGAGAGATGAATATGAAATCGACAAAATTTTTGATTGGGAGCCACCAGCAGACATCGTGAAAGCTTGTCCTTATGAAATATCATTCTGTGATCGAAGTGGGCGTCCTGGTATTTAACAATGAAAAAGTTCAAAAAGTTGTGCAATGCGTATAACATTTTTTTCCGATTATAGTTCTTATTTTTCCCTGGGCAAGTTGGACACCTTGGGACTTTGTTGATAATGGCCGTCGAGAAGAGTATATTAAATATGGATATTACATACTGGAAAAATGTGTTGCAGCAATAAAACCACCCGCTACACAATTCACAATCATTGCTGATTCAGAAGGATTTTCTATACGCCACATGAGTAAAGTTAAAGGTATATAAACGACCATATATTTTATATTGAAAATCATAATAATAGATAATTGTAAATAAAATTTACAGCGATCGAAGCGAATTTGGAAGTTCTTAGAAGATTTGAAAGCTGCTATCCTGAATTGCTAAGCGTAGGAATTGGTATAAATTGTAAGTGAAATACATTTACATTAAATATACTATATCATATAAATATATCATGAAATTGCAGGTCCAAGAATATTCTCTCTATTTTATGCAATAATTAAACCATTGATGTCCTCAAGAACTCAAGAAAAAGTAGAAATATTTGACTGCAACACAGCCAAATGGCAGAAACGTTTGGTGCATTACATTTCAGAAACGGAATTGCCAGAAAAATACGGTGGAGAAAGAAACAATAACATTAAATCAGAAAACAGTATTAAAATCGAAAATCAAATAATTTAATTAATATAATATTTACAAGAACATTAAAATCTCATGCTCAACTAGATAGCTCACTATTACTTAGACATGTTTGATTGCCATTTAACTTTAATGACAAAGGAAAATCATTCTGTTTAATCTAAACAATTATTTATCTGATCGTAAACTATACATTCCGAAGTACACTACTTAATTTTGTCATACTTGTACATAAAGCTTTAATTGAGAAATAAATAAATAAATCAATGTGCTATTGATATAAAACATGGATATCAACTTATCAATAATTTCTAACCGATTCTCATGTTTATAAATAAACAGCACAGCATTGTTTATGTATGATTTTATTCCCTTGTTTTATTCCGTCGGGGTTATTGCGATAGATGGAAAATTGGAGTATGAATATGACATGGAAGAAGAAAGGAAGGAGTTTGCCTGTGGTGGAAAATGTCAGTCTAGCTAGTAACCCACTCAATCTTTTTTTTGACTTTCTCCATAAAGTGAGGCTTCGGGCAAAAGCAGAACATGAGAAAGAAACAATTTCACCAAAATTAAATTATATTATCCTCTTCAATCATAAAAATATAAAACATGTCTCTTTTGTAATCTAATAAAGCCAATTTTTTAGAAGCACATTAAAATGTGTGCAGTTTAAAAAATTGCAATTATATATGAATTATAGAAACAACCAAAAAAGAGGCAGTGACGAACGTGACCAACGAAATTAAAGCTACATAAATTGTACAATTTATTTATTGATTTCCTGAAATATTAGACATGTCTTTATAGCTTTCTGCAAAATTGCCTTCTCTTCTTTTGCATTATTATAGTGCTTAAAATATACTGCGTTGTTTGTGCGCATAGACATCCTCCCCAATTACTTTTAACGATCAGATTACTATGAGCTGGCTTTAATGGCAGTCAAAATAAATATTGGCACAGTACAGTGTTATATATTTTTGTTGACTTGCCGAGTATTAAATGGAATAAGCATTTTCTGCGCATACTTGAGTCTTTGCCTTATAAACGATGAAGAAGTAGTTTTAGTTACGTCTTTCTCTTTATGTTTGCTTGTTGAAGTGACTTCAAGCTGAACGGATGCTTTAATTAAAATTGTAGACAAAACCTCTTTCACAACAAAAGCACCCCATTTCATCTCTTTCCTTCAAAGGTAAAAGTTGTATGAGCCAAGAAAACATGCGACCCACACATAAAATACCTCTCTTAAATTATGGAAAGACAAATTTATTTTATGGATGTCAAGATGCTTTTGCTTTTACAAATATCTATTACTTTCCCAATGTTCCTACCCTTAAAAATAAGTAGATGCAAAGAATGGATTAAATGTTAAATGGATGCTGTATTGTGAAAAGCTAAAGATTTTGCTCCATTCTACGTCTGTAAGAGAAAATCGATTTCAGACTCGAAATGGAAAGAACGAGAATCCAGATTTATGCTTTTCTCGCATGTGATATATATTTTGGCAACGGAGGAAATTGGAGTATTGGGTGAGGAAAGTTGAGAAAGGAACGCAGGTGGAGGTGGAAAGAGACCCATTCCATTTACTTCTTACCTCATCTCACTCTAATTCTCGTTCTCTTACCAGCAAAAAGCAAAACTCAAACTGATGCCATTGCATTGCCATCATTAAGATCTTTTCCATGTTCCCATTTTTTGCCATATCCCACTTGACACTCACTCATTCTGAGAAGTTGCAATGTGGGATGGTCAATGGCTGGACGGATGACGGACGAGAGAAAGACAAACGATGTTGAAATGAAAATAAAATTTAAGGGTGGGGTTGTGGTGAGGAGTTTTCAGATTGAAACAATAACTTTTATTGGATGACAGCCATTGCCATTGACGTGTGTTTGTGGGATGAAATAAAGCCGGATTTGGATATAAATATAAATGGAAAAGAAACAAATGATTATTGCAAGATGGAGAAAGTAACATAAAATGTTCATTTCATTTTCCCCTTGTGCAAAAAAAAGATGTATTGGGAAAGACAGATAACGTTAATGGATAGTGAAGACGTCTATTAGCAGATGTCGAGGCCAATTAGATAAAGTTTTGCTCATTATGATTTTATTGTTGTGTTGTCGTTGGGTCAGAATTTGTTCTGACATGGAGAGAGTCCCCAGGATACAACTTAGCGTCCTGCCTCCTTCCTTCCTTCTCCTGCTGGATATGGATGGGAGTGTTGATCTCTCATAATGTGGGAAGAAGGAGAGAGCGTGTCCCTATTTCCCTCATACCATTATTTTGCAAGTTGGGAAATTGTGTCAGAGAGAAAGTTGCTTTGGGATCGACTGGAGTGTATTGAATTTCTCTCGAGAAAGCCTCAATAAGCAGCCATCCATCCATCTAACCCACTCATTTGTCTCTCAAGAGTCATTTCACCTTCATCTCTCCCTTCTACCTGCTCCCATATCTCAAAGATTTGTATTACAGATCGATAGTAGTTTCACGTACAGGATACAGCTAACACAAAACTCATTAAATTTCCCATTGTATCTAGTATCTAGTCTTTAGTCTAAGCTGAAATAGATTGGCTGACTTTCTCTTGTTCTTTATTCAACAGGCTAGCTTCTATCTAGTTACTTGGGAGTTGGGAGTTGTTGGCTCTGAAATATTTCAGGAATATAGAAAGTGGGGAAAGTAGGGAAACTTGTTGTGCTGGTGAAAAGGGAGACATAAAGTACTTAGTGACACAGCTGCAGTTGTGGTGGTGAAAGTTTGTACGTGCAGTGGACAACTCAATGAGTTTGCTGTTGCTCAACAAAATGGAGGAGAGATAAGTGAACGGGATGAAACGGATGAAAGGGGTGATTGACGTATTTTGATTCAATAAGATACAAGGTGACAAATCTCTTTTGAGCAAGATGGATGGCGAAATTAAATTGGGTCTCCACTAATTTGTATGTAGGGAAATTAGAAGCCAAGATGTCAGATATAGATAGCTTGGCTTCGGAGGAAATTAAGCCAGTCTTTAGACCCTTTACTCGTCACTCATTGAAAGCTATCTATGGCCGAATGCACGCGGAACAGATGCGCAAAAAAGAACTGGAACGAAAGAGAGCGGATGGAGAGGTCAGTCAGTTGTAAATAATTGGATAAATTAAGTGTGTGAAAATGAAATGGTTTCAAAGTATAATCTGTGTTGCCGTAATTATTGTCGTAATGTAATTGTCTGTAATATTAACCCTCACTTGTAAAATTGTGTGGATGTTTGTTGTAAAATGTTCGTGTGAACCTGTTGAGTTGGAAGTAACGAGTAGCCCTTTCTACTCATTTCTTTGTCCGTAGATATGTGTAATTCATTCCACCTCAAAACATTCAGGAGGTGACAACATCGGGGAAAGTACGCAAGAAGAAGAGTTTCTAAATCGACATTCCTTGTGCGTTGCTTGAAGTCAATGCGATAATCTATTGATGTGTGCAATAAACAGCATATTTTTGGAGTAAGAGCCTTGTTGTTGCTTTGCACGGTCTTCAGTTTTATTCACAAGCATTTTGTGCATGCACAATAAGTAGTTAAAGCACGTTTGTGTATCAATTGAAATTGGGAATGAATTAAGCTTTCTATTTATTGCTTTTTGAACTGCTTTCAATATTTGCATCTACTTAATCCATTTATATAAGCAATATGGCTTAAAAAATATATCTTTCTGGTACTAATCAATAATCATTAATTTACATAAAGTTACATAAAACTGCTAAATAGTTTATAATAGGACTGACAAATAATAGTCTGATATGAAATAGGTAATTTAAAATGCATCAAATAATAATATTTTAATGATTATTCGCAATTTAACTCTTTATCATTAGACTTTTATTAACATTGAATGATTCGATAACACTTATTAGAAGACATATAATAATTATTAACTAGCATAAGAGTTGTTGAACAGAAACATTATTTGCATATTTAGGTGAGATATGACGAGGAAAGTGAAGATGAAGGTCCAAAGCCGGTAAATACCTACATAATAATATTGTTTTCATTCGGAGAAAGTTGCAAAAAATGATTTGGTTCATCTTCTATCTGTAACAGGACCAAGCTCTTGAGCAAGGAATGCCTCTTCCAATTCGTATGGCTGCTGCATTTGATCCCGAATTGGCATTCGTCCCCTTAGAAGATATTGATGCTTACTACCAAAACCAACCAACTTTTATTATCATCACCAGGAAAAAGGACATATTTCGATTTTCGGCAACGGATGCAGTTTGGCTGCTTTCTCCCTTTAATCCAGTTCGACGAGTTGCAATTGGTATTGTTGGCTTTTGTTGAATCTTTTGAAATTTACTACTCTCATGTTTGTATAGGTATCCTGACTCATGGGCTGTTTACTCTGGTCATTATCACTACCATCCTGGCAAACTGTGCCGTGATGATTGTTAATCCCTCACCTCTCACGGAAAGCACTGAGTATGCAACTTTCTCTTTTTCACTCCTGAATCCTTTTGTAAATATTATGAGAATTTAATTTATTTTGGATTTTGGTTAAATAATGATATAGCAAGTGTTACATTCAAAATGACTTTGCATGTTCATTTGAAGTGAACGTAATGGTTTTGTTTGTACTAGGGTCATTTTTACGGCTATTTACACATTTGAGTCTGGAGTGAAGGTAAAGGACATACAATTAATAGTAAATGTCATTTGATATCAATTTATATTAAAACGATTAATAGGTGATGGCACGTGGCTTTATATTAGAAAAATTTACGTATTTGAGAGATGCTTGGAATTGGTAATAATTAATTTTTTTTTCATGCTACTTTCTCTCTTTTAAAATGTCATAAACAGCATTTATTTTGCGCAGGTTGGACTTTGTAGTAATTTCACTGGTAAGTGGTAGATTTCAATAATTAATAGAAAATTATAGATGAAATTGTAGAATAACTGACTAATTTTTTTGTTTCAATCATTTCCCTTCTGTAAAAATATAGGGTGAGTATTTTAGTAATAGCATATACATAGATTATATTAGAAAATATGACTTAACTTTCTAGAATGAAGTCTAGAAAACTAGTATTCTCATATATAGAGTAATTTATTAAGTAATGTTGTTATTTATCTATTTCCGCTCTCGTTGATTGATTCTCATCTACTTCTATGTAATTATTTCAGCGTGAGTAAAATACAATTTAGAATAATTTTAGCATTATAATAGCAGTACTAACAACTTTCTTTTGTTATTACGAAACTTTTAGTTTGAGCTTCATGCTTTCACTTTAGCAGCAGCATTTTATCATTCACAGCATCTATTCAATCTCAACTTTGAAAAAAGATTAAAATTTAGTTGTCTAAAACTATAGGTATGTGACAATGGGCATAAACCTCGGAAATCTGGCTGCATTGAGAACCTTTCGCGTTTTAAGAGCCTTGAAAACTGTGGCTATTATCCCTGGACTTAAAACGATTGTTGGAGCTGTGATCGAGTCTGTGAAAAATCTACGAGGTTAGTTTAGATAGTTTTTAATGGACAATGGATTAATTCTATTTTCTCTCTGTTTTAATTAAAGATGTCATAATACTCACAGTATTCGGATTGTAAGCTCAATCAATAAGGCCATTATTCAAGAGTACTCAAATATTTAAATTTTTCATCCAGATCAGTGTTTGCTCTGATGGGTTTGCAATTGTACATGGGTTTGCTGACTCAAAAGTGCATTAGAAATATGCCAGAGTGGATGGATGAAGAGTTTTTGGATGGTGAGGATCGAAATTACAACTGGCACTCTTGGCACTCGAATAAAAGTAGGAGAAAGTAAATTAATTATGCATGGAAAGAGAGATCTAATTTTCATGCATGGAATTTCAGCTAATTGGTATACAGAGAACCCTGAGATGGATTACCCTCTCTGTGGTAATTCAACTGGTGCTGGGTACTACAATTTATTCCAAAATTATGTACTTTTGGAAGGATTCCACCTAATGAATTTTTTATGCTTATATATACAGAACTTGCCCAAGTAATTATACTTGCGTTCAAGGCTTTGGTAAAAATCCCGACTACGGCTACACGTCTTTCGATTCCTTTGGTTGGGCATTTCTATCAGCCTTCAGATTGATGACGCAAGATTATTGGGAGGGTCTTTACCAACAGGTTGAAATTATACATTTAAAATATGCATAAAGATTTGCTCGAAGTGAAAGCCTAAAACTTTCTCTGTATGTAGACTCTTCGAGCTGCTGGACCTTGGCATATGCTTTTCTTTATTGTCATCATTTTTCTCGGTTCATACTATTTGGTCAATTTAATTTTGGCCATTGTCGCCATGTCGTATGACGAGCTACAAAAGAAAGCAGAAGAAGAACTAATGGCTGTGGAAGCTGAAGAGGAAGCCATGAGGGCTGAAGAAGAAGAAAGGGAAGATGCGCGAGAGCGAAGGGATTTGCAGCGAGCGGCCAGAGCTGAACAACTGCTACAACAAACGGACGAAGTTGGACCCAAGTCCCCTGCCCCCTCCCAATTCTCTTGTAGAAGCTATGAAATGTGGGCAGGGGAAAATGGGACGGATGGTCAATTAAAAGATGTCAAATCAGAATATGGGGATTCTTTAGGGGATTTGGAATTTCAGGGGAATCTCGGAAGTGTAAGCAGTCGAAGTAAACTGAGAAAGGTTCATTCTTGAGACAAAATACTTTGTACTGGGGTTATGCATGATTTTATTATTATTTTCTTTTATTAGTCCACTGCAAGTCTTCCAGGAAGTCCTACTGTAAAATCTTACAATGGCAGTCGAGCTTCCCATCATTACATCGGCGTTCGTTGCACAGATGAAAAGCGACCGTTAATCTTGCAGACTTACAGTGATGCTCAACAACATTTGCCATACGCAGACGACAGTACAGCAGCTACTCCTTTGTCTGAAGAAAATGGGGCAATTGTTGTCCCATTTAATCAGTCTTGGCATCCTCATCACCATCCACACGCACAACATTTTGGTACAGAAAATTATGTTTTTCTCATTTAATCCCAATTTAATGGACATTCTTAACTTTAATGACCTTTCTTTATAGGTTACATATCTCGGCACTCTTCTTACAATTCTCATTGTTCAAGGCTATCATATAATTCTCATGATCTTTTGAGCAAGCATGGAGGCGGATCACCAATTACAAAGGAAAAACAACTTCGAAAAAGGTTTGATTTTCCAGATAAAGTTTACATGGAGGTTCCAGGAAGTCCTCCTGAAGAGGAAAGTATAAAACCTAAACCACCTACAAATCGTCGTGGCACGTTCCATTCTCAGCGATTTAGAGCACCTTCCACAACTTTAGATATGCAAGGTATAATTTATATGCACTTTTAAGTATTTAATAGCATTTATTATTATTTAAAAATGTTTAATTGTTTACTAGATGTAATTGTGTTGGCTGATATAATTCAGCAAGCTACGGAGCCTCCTCCTTCCAGAAGAATCAGTGATATGGAAGAAGAAGAAAATGCAAGGCAGTTGATCAAGCAGAAAATAATTGAAGGATGTTTTAGATTTGTGGACATCTTCTGCGTCTGGAATTGCGGCTTTCCCTGGAGTAAATTTAAAAAGTTCACATGTATGGAAGACTAATTAAATAACCATTAAATTGCTGATGTTAAAATGCTTTCTTTTTCAGCTTTCATTGTGTTTGACCCGTTTTGTGAGTTGTTCATCACTTTGGCTATTGTGGTCAACACAATATTCATGGCCCTTGATCATTATGGGTTGGCTGAAAATGTGGTTTTATATGATACACTGAAAACAGGAAACAAAGTATTTACTTCCATTTTCACTTTGGAGTGCTCTATGAAATTGATAGCCATGTCTCCAAAATTTTACTTTCAAGCTGGTATGATACAAAGAACATTTTAAATTCATTTAATTTAATCTCATTTAATTTCTAGGTTGGAACGTATTTGATTTGTAAGTAAAGACAGTGAAAGTTAAAATAAATATTATTAAAGCCTGTTTCCCTTTCAGCATAATCGTGGCACTTTCACTGCTTGAAATGTTGTTTGAAGATGCCAATTTACCTGGCATTTCAGCTTTAAGAAGTTTCCGGTTGTTGAGAGTATTCAAGCTTGCCAAATCCTGGCCAACACTCAATTTATTAATCAGTATTATGGGTAAAACAATGGGGGCTCTTGGAAATTTAGTGTTTGTCCTAATCATTATCATCTTCATCTTTGCTGGTAATGATCATACTTTCTCCATTAAACCAAAGGAAAGTCTTTTAACTTTCACTTTTTTGCCAGTAATGGGCATGCAATTATTTGCAAGGAATTACTTTGACAAAGTCCATCTTTTTCCGGGTCAAGAAATGCCGAGGTGGAATTTCACAGATTTTGGTCACAGCTTCATGATCATTTTTCGTGTCCTTTGTGGCGAATGGATCGAGTCAATGTGGGATTGTATGCTAGTCACTGGTGGAGCATGTATCCCATTTTTCTTGGCCACTGTCGTAATTGGAAATCTTGTGGTATTAAATGTTTACAAAAAGAGAAAGCTTTTAATTATTACATACATATTTAATTTCAT
>JAQIXN010000543.1:0-35273 GCA_034698145.1 Proisotoma minuta
CAAACCCCCACCATTTCTAAAATTCTCAACCGATTTTGCTCATCTTCGAACTCATCCAAGCTATTGAGTAGTAGAACACGTGTGCAAAATTTGGGGACGATCGGTCAAGCCGTTTGGGCCCTATCGTGTCACAGACAGACAGACGGACAGACAGACAGACATACTGATTACATAAGCCCTGGGTCGGGCTAAAAATTTATGGTTTCGTATGTAATTTGGCCATTTTAACTTGCGAGTTAAGATTTGTCTTTTTAAAGTAATTTGACGGATGTCAAGATTTAGCAACTTTTGTGAGTGTCCCAAAACGGATTTGGTGAAAGTCTGTTTCATGATGATTTCATTCTCCTCGTCTTTCCTTTTCTTGTAATCAAATCAAATCCGGTCGGAGAAATGCAAATATCCCTTTCCTGGTATAAGAAATTAACTCAATCCCCGTCGACATACAAAGAATTTGCCATTCGTCATAAGTCAAAGATTTTAATACTTGAGAAGAGAAAGAAGAGATCATATTTATTTTTTCTTGGAACTCAAATCTTTGCCATGTTTCTAATCTTTTGATAAGTCTTTGCTTTGAGGATGGCTTTTATATAAAAAGCCAACAAATATTGTTTATTTAATATTCCAATAACAAAATGCTTTAACCACTTCTTGGAATTACTCTCGTCAGTCAGTTTTCAATATTAAATAAATATATTTTTGTTCGAGTTTTTAAGTTAAATCAAAAAGAACCCTTGAAAATGATCCACAAATAAAAGTAATAACCTTTTCATGGGATTATTTATTTCATTTACAAAAAACATCTATAAAAAGATAAACAGGGTATTTTAAGGGCTCTCATCAAGAAACACAAAATGGGGAAATTAATTTTGCAGTAAATTAGAAAGAGGTACTCGAAATATTTGGTGTAGACTCTTTTTTCTTTGAGTTAAATTTAGAATAAAATTACGTTGGAGGTAGAAGTTGGAAGATGAGCCGAGAGTGCAATTAGCAGAAGAGGAAAAAAGAGAAAGAAGAAATGAAGACAATTTTCTCCATTCCACTTACGCGCACGCCGCCGAGTTAAAATAATCACTAATTATCCCATTCAACATTAGGGAGTATTAATAGAGGCCCGCTTTATTCCCTCCAACTAACTACTTTCCCTGTCTTGACAAAAAATGGGACAAACGAAGCTAACTGCGGAAGACAGTGAAAAGCTGGTGAATCACCAACAGCTTTCACCAACAGTCCTCCTCCCTACACTCCATTAATTGTGATGGGAAGAGTGAGACAAATGTAGATAACGAAGCGTGGTTTCGTAGCCACGCTGCACTTGAGAGACCCGTCTCATTTTTACCTCCATAAGAATCCGAGAAAGATACATCCAAGTCCCCAACTAGTATAATTAGATCAGAGAAGAGAGCACATCAGCAGGGAACGAAATCTCTCTCAAATCTGGACTCAGCCAACCATCTCATTTGCCAGGGGAAAAGAGTCTCAAAAAGTGTAACCCATGAGCTTTTACCTTTGTACATCAATACAAATTTACATTTTGGAGCAATTGTACATGTAATCTCCACCCAACTTTGCTAATTAATACTTTTTTAATGCTTAATTATCAAAGACATGTTGGCAGAATTGTTCTTATGAGTTATTGTCGAACAGTTCATGCAGCATCTTGGGAAAAATCATTGATTTATGTTTCGGGAAGACAGCTCTATTTAAAAAATGAGATAAAACCCACCAATGTCACCCCAGCAAGATTTTGATCTAAATCTTGCAGCTTAACACACTAACACTGCCAAGTAAAAAAAAGTAACGCAGTGAAAGTAACCCCCGTTTATACAAAAAAAAAGAAGAAAAAATCTACATATCTCCAAACTGAGTTTACTTGAGAAAAATACACACAGCACATTTTTTTCTCCTAAATGTATGCAGAATAGCCTTGTGAGATTACACATTCAGAATAGAAAGTGAGGAGACATTGTACTGCGTCTTCAACTCACATCGTCAAGTCAAAATCTGATAGCCAAACTAACTCCCCACAAATGTATGGGATGTGAGTGAGGGAGATTAGAATTTAGAGTGCAAGTGATGCGATGTAGAGTTGGGATCTTGAATTTGAATCCGTGGCTTGACGCGATGGCATGCATGATGAGATGACGATGGTGGTGGCAGCAAAAATCTTGGCTGGCATTTATAGATGGAAAGATATCCAATGTAAGTACGCAGTACTTACTCCATCCACTTACTTTCTCCTTCAACTACGACAACATTTTAAAGGATTTAAAGAGGCTGGAAATTTTCAATAAAAATATTACAAATGGAACTAATGTATTTTAATGTGTGAAAAGTTGAAAAGTGACATCAAATCCCCCATCTGAATAAAAGAAGTGTTATACTTTCATGCCCCACTCTTTGAGTGAGAGGAAAAAAATATAATGAGACGCCAATTTATTGACGCATTAAAGTGAATATTTGAAGTGAAAATTTAAACTTTATTTAATTTGAAGTACATGTAAAATCTCTTGGGCTGTGCATAATGATATTCACTGCATGAGGGTAAAATAAACTTTTTTTTGTTGGAGGAACAGATTTCGATCGGAAGCTGGCTAAATGTGAAATAAACTTGGAGACAAGTTTCTTGGTGGAATTTGCATGGTTGAGTTGAGTGGATGGGGTGGATGAAGATATCAGAATTTAATAGAATTTACTTTGGAAAAAAGAAAGGGTGCTTTTCCCAAATGTGAATATATTTTACATGCATTTTATACTTATTATCCATCATCATATTCAAATATCTCATCCTATCAGGTTATATCATCATTTCTCGTTTTTCTCGGCTCACTTAATTCTGCTCCCTTTTCTTTCTGAATCGATTTTTATGTTTTTATTTAATATATATATATATTACATATATACAATAGAGAGATACTGATCTCCGTTTCTGAGAGATGCATGTATATGTTAATTTTTGTAAGTTATACTAATTTGTATGATTTACTACATAGTGATTGATCAATAAGCTGTTTGATTGTTTGTTTGATCGATCGATTGTCGAAAATCGGCTTGTTCTAGAATTTATTACATGTTAGCTACATTTTGCCCTGAAAGGAAAAGAAATGGAAGAAAAAAATCACAAACTTTCTTGTCCAAATTATAAAATTGGTGGAAACAAAGACTATCCCACTCATGGAGTAATTGGGTTTGTACAATATAAATAATTATAAAAATTATACTAAAAGAAAGTATTTAATAATTATTATGTAAATAAAACAAGTACAAAGTACAAATGGAATATTTAAAAAAAAAACAGATACAATCCTCCAAAATGGTTTGATTTGGGATCACTCCATCGCAGCCCTGATTCAATTGTGACAACGCAAAACTCTAGAAGTGGTAATTATCGGAGAAAGAAAATGGATCTAGAGGGTTCATTAAATTCCTGCAATTCAATGCTATGCCCAAGGAGAAATGCAGCTAACCATTGGAATGAATTTGAGATTCCAGATTGGAATGAAGGAGGAAAACGAACTTGTGAAATTTATCCAGCAACTAGTGGTGAAAAGAATGATGGTGATGGTAAATCCGAACTTCCCGATCGTTTTGATAACCCCTCTTGGTTCAATAAGGGCCACTACGGAATTGGGAGAAAGCAACATCCTTTTTACGCCACATCTACATCTCAATACGGCCAATTTCCTCCAAACGTTCACACAATGCCTCGAAAATACTGTCCCGTGAAAAATGTCTTTTCGGAGCATTTGGCTTCAACCGGTATGACAAGAAACAGGTCATTAAATATCAAGTGATTAAATACTTTCACTTTTACAGCAATATGAAATTGAAAATGCACAAAAAATTATCACATATTTATGAATTTTATTTGTATTTTCTTTTGAACTTACAGCTAATGATTTTAGGGTCTTATTCTGTTGTTGTTTTATTATTTAATAATGTTTTCAAATTGATAATTCATTAATTATAAAGGAACGGACACAATTTCATGCATCTTGATCTAAATATTTACTTGACTGACTTGACTAGAAGCAGACTATGTATCTATAACTTTACAAGTTTGTATTAGATTTTAAGAGATCAAAAATGGAACAAAAGCCCAAATTACATTAGACATTAATAATTTATGTACTATATAGTATGCTCCTATTAATTTTGTTTTAATGATTAGACAACAATTAATATAAACTATATAAGCTAATACTGTTTGGTGCAATACTAGTTATTGTAATTGGCATTAATCTTGATTTTTTGAATAAAATTTAATTTGTTTTCTTGAGGTCAACTACTGATGCTTGCTGATCACATTATTACTTTATGTTATGTAGATAAGAGTAAGATGAGGAATGATGAGATTATGTAATAAAAAATAAAATGAGCACTTGGATTGGATTTTTTACAAACTTTTTTCTGACATATCAATATCTCATAACATTTGATATAATAATAATTACTAGGTATTAAATTCAAACCTCATAAATTACATGGCAAGCATAAAATTACAACTTTATCAATGCTTATACATATAAAGAGAGCTGGTTAATATATAATTTCATAGCATGTACTGGAATTACACAAGAAATTAATGTAGCTCGTGACATGAGGTTATTTTTCTAATATAAAAATTCCATTAATTGGCTCTTTTTCATGGTGAAATCGAATCCCAACAAAAAAAAATCCCTTCTTTTTGGGAGATAGACTTACAAATTACAAAAATTAAAACTTGATACTCTCTTGAGAAAAGCTGAGGGGATAAAAATTAATTAACACTCTTGTGCCTGTTGTTCTTGTTCCATTGCTGGAGCAGTATCAGGCTCCGAAATGACGTTAATGGACGACTCATTATCTTCTTCTTCTTCCCCTTCCACACAATTAGTCTCAATTTTTACTTTGGAGTTGGAGATGGAAATTTTAATCTTTTTGTTGCTGGTGGGAACTTCATCCTCAAAACTTGGCTCATTGTTGTTTTCTTGCTTTTTCACCTTCTTTGACTTTGATGGCTTAATTGCTGTTCCTCCAGCTTTCTCTCCCTCATCCTCATTGTCCACAAAATCGTATGGATTGTTAATATCGTCCTCTAATTCTTCTTTCACGTCCCCTCCTTTGCTGCATAAAAGTGCTGCGAGTTCACTCGAACTGCTTGACTTTCTCTTTTTCCCCGAAGAAGATAAAATTCGGTTGCTGCCTGTCCCTTCAACAAAATCCGCAGACTTTCTCCGTCCAGCTTTCTTCTTTTTTACCACGGACTCTCCTCCAACTTTCTCTCCAATATTTTTGGACTCTGGTGGTGGGGAAAAGTTGTCACTCTTTTTCTCGACATTATTGTTGTTTAGGGTTAGGTTAAGCGTATTATCCTTAATTGCTATTTTAAGTTCAGCCTCCGGCTTAAAGTCATCATCATCCAGGATATCAGAAGATGAAGAAGAATGAGGTCGTGAGTCTGGGATGATAATGTTATTATCCTCATTTTCAGAGTCTGCTGGTGTGGTTGTGGTCGTGGTGGTGGTGGTAGGAGAGAGAGCTGACTTGGGACTATTTGTTGTTTTCTTGGACTTTGTTTGAGAGTTGTTGTTTTTGTTATCAGAATGCAGGGGATGATGATGATGATTGATAGCGCTTTGTGTATGGTTTTGGCCAGGAGACCTGGGTTTGTTGGGTGGCGAAGAATGATGATTATTAATGGGATGACTTGTAGTAATTTGGTTGGGATTTGGACTGCTATTGGAAGATGCAGTCGTTGGGGAAGTGCTGGGATGAATCCGTTGATAAATGTGTTGTATATTTCTGAGGACATATTTTGTAGATAAGTTTTTCTCAGGATTCAGAGGAGCATTAGCAGAAGAAGAAGCTGGATATAGAGGCGTCTTTTGCTGAAGCAGACTTAATGTGGCTGGATGTTGTTGAGAGGGTGGTGGAAGGGAAAACGGTTCAGCATTTGTTGTCTGATGATGTGGGTCGTGGTACCTCGGGAGCTGAGATGAATTGTAGAGATTTACGTCTGCAGGGTCACGGAAAGCTGACAAGGGTGTGTAGATCGACCGAGGTGGTGGAACAACTCCAATGCTCACTCGTAAATCAACACAAAGATCTGAAGAGTTGTTTAGATTCCGAGCAGAGTCTTTGGACATTTTTCCTGTCCCTCCAGAATTTAGATTAGACTTGAGGACGCCACTTTCTCCATCTCTTCCTCCTGAAGAGTATGGGTGTTGTTGGGTTCCAAGGGTTTTCATGTCTTCGTATGAGGATGAGCTGCCTCTATTATTATTATGCCCAGCTGCTTTGTGGTGGTGTCCCCCATATTTGGAACTACAACTTCCACCACTACTGTTACTCGAAGGGGAGGATGTGAGTCTTGAGATGGAGAAACTCGACGACTTACTGTTATTACTTTTCGCATTGCTGGAAGGTGGAGATTTAGCTGTCATCTTATGATGCACTCCATTATGATTATTACTATAATGAGACGAGGGAGAAGGGAGCTGATTGTTTAGCTTGGAGTGCAAATTGCCACTTGGACTTGAACCACCTCCGTTTCCACCCAAAAGAAAGGAGGCAGCAGCAGCCGCAGACAAAAATGAAGAATCCTTCAGAGAAGAAGATGAAGATGGTGACCTTCTTGGAGACTGTGACTCTTTCCCTTTGTCCAAGTGTCTTCCAGCTGCAGAGAGCTTGGATAAATGTGGATGATTGTTATGAAGATGCTGATTAGCATCCATACCTACTGATGAAGGTGGTGGGGGAAAGGGATGTTGAAGGGAGTGTGGACTATTAGCACTGTTGACCCTTCCCGTGGATGTGATGCTCCCACTTAGCAAATTGAGATTGTCCGTTCTAAAGAGATCTGAAGGAGAAGTAGCTCCGAGGTACGATGAAATGGCTGCAGCTTGTGCAGCCGCAGATAATCCCCCAGCTCCGCCCCCGGGGGAAGAACCTGGATGACCAGGGAAATTCATCCCCATATTCATCCCCATTCCATATGGATTTGGCATAAATGGAGGAAAAAACCAAAAAGGGTATGCACCGAGACTAGGGAAAGCAGCCGCAGCAGCAGCCGCAGCTTGTTGTTGTTGTTGATGATGATGTGAAGGGGGAGATGAGGAATGACCACTACCAGGGGTCAAAGGTCCCCCTCGATTGCCTGCGGAGGAAGTTGGAGGCTGATGCCCTGAAGAGGGATTTGCGGCGGCAGAGGAAGGTCGATCTGGTTCGCCACTGTTGTTGGTGGTTGTAGTGCCACTCGTGCTATTTGCTGTTGTAGTCGTCCCCTGCAAAGAGAAGAAGATGTAGTTTCATTAAAATTTTAAGCTCCACTTGCTTCTTTATTGTGTCAACAGGCAATGTCTCTCTGTATTTTAGTTGGTGGTGAAAGTTGAGAAAAAGTTTCTCATGGGCTTTGAGCTTTTATGTACACACAACATCTAAACCAAACTTAAGTAAGTAAAGTGAAAGTAACTAAGAAAATATACACCAAGAAAGAGCTCTTCTCTGAAGAGTGGAAAGGGAAATTGAGGTTGGAGATTTGTTCCACTTGAACTTATACTTCTTGGATGCTGTGAGCATTAGACAGAGAGAGTTTATAACTTATAAAAGATCTTGGTGAAAAGAAGTGTAATATTTCATTTAGCTTCATAAAAGGAGTGTGGGGATATCGTAGTCTCTTCATCCAGATCGACCCCATATATTGTATAACTTGGGAGAGAAGAACTCTCGTGGAAGAATACACTTCTCTGTCTGTGTCAACTAAAACTGATGATAAAGATGAAGAAGAAAACCAAACCAATAGAGACTTTTTCTTTCTTTTCTACTTTTAGTGCAAAGTAACAGATTTTACGCTTCAAAACTTTCTCAACTTGTTTAACTTCATTTTCATCTCTTGCTTTTATCAGAGTTTAGCTTTAAATTCCTAAATTTGTGTATCTTTTACTCTTTCTCAACTATTTTCATCAGAACATTTCCCACATCATTTATTCTTGGTTTATTCTTCTGATATAAACTTTATTGGGTAAAAAGTTGAGATGTTGAGTAGGAGTCCAATTTCTTCCACCTTCAGAGTAGACGCTCCATTAGCCGCTAGTTTTATTGACCATTGGCATTCTTTTACATAACTTTTATTATCCTGTTCCACGTGGAATATTTTTCCCTATCTAAGCTAATTCCTTTTGGAGTTTGGCGTTCAAGATAAAGACCATTTAATGGTCACTTCCATTAAGTATCCCTCAGAAAAAAGGAATAGAATCTATATATCTTAGAAATCAAAGAACACATTCATGTCATTTCTCCCTTATTCACCACCACCAGCAGTACTTTGAAATAATAAAGGATTCCAATAACGAGAATAATCGTTTTTTCGGATAATCCAGCTTTTTTCTAAATGGGAGGTAATAATGAGGGTAAAAGTTTCAATACGTCATCCATCATCTCAGCATCCCTTCATTTATCTCAAATAAGTAAATAAGAGAAAGCAACACGACGGAAGTCGATTGATTTGTATTAGTCTTTTCCTCAGAGAAAAGAAAAAAAAACATTTAAGTAGATATCACAGAGTGAATCTGTATATATATATAAGACATCATTTTTTTGAAAAATAATAAATGACACGTATGTAGGAGGTTTAAATAAATGTTCCATTAGCCCGAGAGGAAGGAGAAAATACCTTCAACTTTGGACAGAATAAGAGAAGGATAATATGGGTAATATAACACGCCATAAAAGTAATGTGTCAGAGAGGAACCTTTTTTTGATTCTCTATCTATCCCAAGTCATATCATTAGTTCACTTATCTTCCCTAACAAAGCTAAACCACCATCCCTCCAACTTCCCTGTCACTTTACTCTGTAGCAAGTTCATTTTCATTGACACCATCATCCCATTATCACGTACAAGGCGTCATTATACATACACCACGCAGAAAGGTTTGATTTGTCTTGTAAAAGTACAAATTCCATAAAATGCGTTTAAAATAGCTACTTTTTGCAAAGGGAAAGCGTCGTGTGGCGAGATTGTCTGTTGGATGAGGAGCAACAAAAGATATATATATATATATATATAAACATAAAAGAAGATAGTTAATATTAAGGGCAAGTAAAAGTTAAAGAGAAAGCCAAGTTAAGGCAATGTCAGCTTAGAATGGCCCATTTCACACGCAATAATCTCATAACGATTTCGTTTTCCTGTCCTCTCCCATTCACTCACAAACTTTAGCAAGCAAGCAAAACTGAACTGATCCCATTCTACTCGTAACTCGTGTTCTAATGGCAATCCGCCGCTCTAATGTTGTAAAATGAAATGAAAGTGACACAACTCAACTCAAACTTTGGAGCAAAACTCGTCAACAAAAATAACACCGACGACATGATATCAATGACACAACAAAAGAAACACAAATAAATACCCGACAAAAAGAAATGGTTTAAGCACAATGGGACACATTTTTTTAAAATTATTATTATTACCTGTTATATAAGCATATAAAAGGTAGAAAGCAAAAGAAATGTAAAAAAACAAAACAATTACCCGATATTTTTTTAGAAGGAGTGAGACATCTAACTCTATAATCGCATTAAATCAATCGGTTTTGGGGAACGGAATCATAATATTTTAATGGACAAGCCACCACATATTATTATTATTAATACTTTGCTTTTGGTCCCATAATAATTTATTCCGTGTAAAGTAATAAATGTTGTAGGGAGATAGAGGAAGAAGGGACCCAGAGTTCTGATTATTTCCGTAGTTGATTTCCGACCTAATGCCCGGGTTCAGCTCCCAGTCACTCAAAGGGATTATTAAACGAGGAGCTATATAGCTATCTCACCAGTCATTATGTAGCTATTCAACATTTAATGTTTTATATAGCCTGTTATCATCCAGCCAATCAATCCTTCTTCGGTTACATGTAAAAACGGAGAATAACTGATGAACTGCCTGATATTTCAACTTGGCATGCAATCCCTATAATAATAATAACCACTGATGGACAACATGCAGTTTTTGCTCGTCTCACCAACGTCCATCTAGTTTGTTCGTGTCTCTTGTCAACTATGTATTTTTTTCCTGAACCATACTTTTATCTCGGGCGTCGTGGTGTGTCGTTTTCTACTGGACACATGCAACCAACTTAATCGAACATGCCCCTAAAAAATTAATGGGAAAACGAAGTCTTTTGCTTTGTACTTATAGCAAAAGTTGTTCAAAAATTAGGCAGATAAACCATTAGGGAATAACCTGAACGGTAACCTCTGTTCCAATTCCACTCTATCGTCTCTTGATATCTGTTTCAGTTTTGATGAATCGTGACCATTATTACAACTAGTAACTCACAACAAAAATCCAAACATTTAACGTTTTATTCCGTCTAAACACGAAATTCATTTGCTGAGAGTATAGACAACCAAATACATTATTGTTATTTTTTACAAAACTGTCTTTAATATACAGATATGTAAAAGTTAGCTAATTCAATTATACATATATATTAGAGACGAAAAATAAATGAATGCATATCATTTTAGTTCTGCCAATTAGAATATTTAAAAGCACTTGAAGTTGTAATTACATGGAGAAAGGAGCATAATAATGAGAGAAATGGAACTCATTCATTTTGAGAAGCCGTCACGAATTTTGCATTATTATCGCACCATGTTCTCCTCGTCAGCATAAGCCATTATTTCCACTTGAGATAATCTCCTCATCTCCAGTTAAATAATGCATAATCTTGGCTCATTTGCAGTTAAGTATCAACTTTTATACATCCGTTTATTAGTGACACGAACAACTTTATTACCACTCTTGGCCAAATTACCAAATATTTAGTGAGCACAATAACGGCGCATTTAATGAGAGGAAGGAAGGCAACCAAGCGTTTGGATGAAATGAGTCAACTTTGGAAAATAATAATTTGTCATTCCTCCATTACTTTTGAATTGGTAGAGAGACAATCATTTTGTTTCTCTCGTATCCATTGAGTGAAAATGTCATGTTTATTGCTCGGATGCGCTTACTTTCCATATACGTGACACCGTGTCTATATTCCATTTGGACGATAATCAGTCACTGTAGGAAAATAAACTAACTACTTCACTCCATGTATTCCACTTTCACCAAGCAATAATAACTTTTACGTTTAGTTGGGGCTAAAATTGGATGGAGCACATTAAACCATTTTTCTCCAAATAGGAAAAGTTAGCTGTCTCATCCTGTTTTATTATCTCAACGCTACACATTCGTGTTGACATTTAAGTGATTCTTTTCTGCTTGTGGATGGGCCAAGGTTTTTTTTCAGGAATACAAATAATGAACGCCGTACACAGATAAAGTAACACTATTTAGATGAAAATACAATAACTGTCAAGTATTAGGTTTTTGACGATGGGCAATAAAGCTCAGACCATTTTCTATTCCATTCAAATTCAAACTCCAGCGAAATTGCCTCAAGCAGAAATGTACCACAACATAACACCAATAAACTTTCACCGGAGATCAAAAGTTATAAACAAACTATCCTTTTCTAGAGAAAAATGTTTGTTACATGGAGAGCATTTTCATGAGATGTACATAAACGAGGATTAAGAATATCTTCTTTTTCTCCACCTCAGGCTAGAAGGTCTCAGTTAATTATTCATTAAATGAATTAATTATCAACTCTTCTCTTAATCACGAGATTGACTAATTCTCTTTTAGAGAGAGAAAGCTAAACTAATTTACTCGGCCTAACCAATTTTCTCTGTAGCATACTTTTGAGAAACAACTTTTGCTTAGCCAAAGTGACAAACCTTTTTTAAATGATTAACATCTAGTTAACTCTGCTGCTCATGGAGAAAAGTTCTTTGCTGGTCGTCTTCATGATGTGACACTAATTAGCTTAAAATTTTGACGCCATCCTTCGTTGATCATCTGCCTGTCATTCTTACAACATTCTTATATATATTCTGAAAATACCTCAAAGACTTCCAAATCTTGAACCAAATTACCAACTCGTGTCAACTCAAATATCAAGTGAGGTTTCATGGCTTTTTGCTTGGTTTAATTTGTTCAAAAACGAAAATTAAAGCAAATTCTGTACCAACAAGTCTAGGGAAGACGAAATGCTTATAACATTATCTTGTATTTTGAATTGCTAAATGTATATTTTCTTCATTCCTATGCAGTTCAAACTCAATTAAGTAAACTTTATTATCCTAATGACAATTGGTAATTGCCAACAAGGCTTTATAGTTGAGACTTTATAATATTTTATCAATTCAGAATGCAAATGATGCATGCAGAAAAGTCATAACACTCACTTTCACTAATGATGTTTTCATGCATTTTAAGCAAAATATTGTTGGATTTTGTAACAAATTATTTTGGCCCTTCAGATAAAACTTGACCCTTATTTTTGATTCTCGTCTTGACTTGCGAAATTACAAATAAATGAATACTGGTATATTTGTAAAGGGACTATAAATATGAAAATGTAAGACAGAACCCAAAAAATCACACCCTGCTGCCAACACAAAGACAAAAACAGAAAGATCTAAATAACAATGGAGTTCTGCAAATTTCACTTTCGAACAATCATTTTGCTTGTTGCAATTTTTGCAGTTGTAACTTCTCTGCCGAAACCACAACCAAATCTTGGAAGTGCTTTAGCTGGGAAAAAAGTCTCCGTTTTGAAAGACCACCGAGAATTTCCAGATTCGAAAGGGAACTATAAATATGACATTGAGCTTTCTGACGGAACAAAACTTGCCCAAGAAGGGAAAACAGAGCCAGGAGAGACTGAAGAAAGTCTCGTAGTGTCTGGAAGCTATTCTTATATTGCCCCTGATGGAACCCCAGTCAAGGTCTCATACGTCAGTGACAAAGGTTCTCAATTAGCTAAATATTAATATATATATACTTGTTTTTAGTTCACACTACGATTGGACATAATTTTACATGATATTTTTTTCAGATGGATTCAGACCGATCAGCGATACATCAAACAGCAATAAATAATTTCTTAATGCTTGCAGTTTTTAAAAATAATTCATTTTTGTACCAAGAATTTCAATAAAAAGTCCTTAAACTTAAATAGTGTGCGTCCATCCATTTCAATAGCATAAAAGTCAAATTTTGCCAACCTACTTATGCAATTAGCTACTAAATTTTACTCCAGCCATTTTGATGCTCCAGACTTTCTAGCAAATGCATTATGATTTTAATGCCGAAATTATCCAAAGTTAAGTTCGTCTTATTTTTTGCTATGCATATCTTACAATTTAATGAATATAAATACTACAGTTTCAGATTTGCTAGTAAAGTAAAGCTGCAAGATCAAGAAAAAAAATCTTTTGCAAGCACAATAATGTTTGGAGCCAAATTAATTGGCGTGTTTCTATTTTTATCAAAGTAAGTGACTATCGATTAAAAGTATTTAAAAGTGAATATTCCATGAACATTAAATATTTGTAGAGTTTTAGCCCTGAAGGCCCAAGCAAATGTTGATGGTTTTATATCCTTTGATGAATCATCTTTGAGTGCTTTGCTGGGTGGAAATGAAAATGTTGAAGAAAGCCGCTCATCTGCCAGACGAGTTGTCAGATCAAGTTCTGGCGATTTCTCAACAAGTGAGGACGGCGATTCAGGAAAATCCGGAAACACAGATTCAGTCTCCAGAAATCTAATTGAGGCAATATGCAACACCAAAACAGCAAATAACACATCATCAAAAGAAGAATTGTTGTGTCATATTCTGAAAAAAATATCTCTTAAAGCACCTGCCACAGTAGCAGAGGAATATCTTCCAGATAATTACGACAAATATGAAGCCCCGCAAGGAACCAAAAACATTACTCTTCGAAATAGAAAAGTTATAACTATTACCACACCCGTTGAGTGTCAAGTATTTCTAAATGTCAGAGGAATAGTGGATTTTAATGAAGGAGATGGGGTATGTCACATTATTGTGTACAATGGGACTTTCACTTTAAATAATAAAATTGCTTTAATGGTACAATAGTTGGTAACATTGGACATGGATGTAATTATGCTGTGGACAGATGCTAACATTATGAGAAAGTTTCAAGGATACAGTGATGAGGAGAAAGACAATTTAAACCCCGTTGTTCTAAGTCCTGAATTCCTCAAGAAAATGTGGACCCCAGATATTTACATTGGTAGTGGTTTACTTATATTAAGACATTTATTTAATTGTGGCTTCTTCATTAATGTGTTCATGTTTAATTATCCCTTTACAGAAGAAGTAATGTCACTTACACAACCGACATTTATGGGAAATAGCATAACTGTTGTGCTCACTCCTGCCACTGGTCTTTTGGTATATAGATCAAGGTATTTATTTAAACCCGTCTTAAAAATTCCTGACAAAAGTGAAAATGTTACATTCATCCAGGGTTTTGGTAAAATTGTCTTGTGGTATGGACTTTTCTTTCTATCCTGCAGATACACAACAGTGCACTTTCACTCTCAAAAGCTGTATGCAAATATTTCAAATGTACATAATATTTTCATAGGATTTGGTTGAAATGTATTTTTTTCAGTTTCATACATTACCGACAAACTGCAACTAAGTTGGGCACTTCAAGGAGGCACTGGGGTATATTTACAAGAAACAGAGGATCCAAACTTTGGTTATCAAATATCTTCATTTACATCCAACGAAACATTCTTAAATATTGGGCCTGCATCTGACCCGAGTAAAATAAGAACAGTCAGAAAAGTATTTCAAATTGTGTAAATTATTGTGCAACTTTCACTTTAGGTACATTATACTCGAGTTTACAATTTACTTTGTTGGCTCGAAGAAAGATGACATACCAATTAGTACAAACCTATTTTGCAAGCATATTTTTCGTCCTTGTTACTTGGCTTTGTTTTCTTATTTCACCAGATATGTTTGAAGTGAGAGTTGGAGTGAGTATGAGTACCTTGGTAAGTGAAAACAACTTCGTATTATTTTTATACATAATCAAGAAAAAAAAAGATTATTTTTATTTTTTTTATATACAGGGTCACACAGATCTTTCGATCAAACTCAGCAACGAATTTTCCTTGGTTTCATGGTTCCCTTGATCGAAAGATCTGTGTGACCCTGTATTAATTAGCTGACATTAACTGCAATGTTTGCTTCTGTGAGGTATAAAATATATAATTTTAAACTTTTTCAATCAGTTCGTTAAATTAATTGTTTTAGAGAAGAAACTCCGAAAGTCAGCTATGTGAAAGCAATTGACATTTGGATGGTTGCTTCTATTCTCTTCATCTTTTTAGCATTGGCTGGTTTCACAGTTACGGCATGGTAAAATATATAGTAAAATTATTTGGGGTGAGATAATGTGTAATATTATTTACAATGTATAGGATAAAAAGAGGATTAAGTCGAATGCAGGCTCCCAAAGAAGACAGCGATGAAATTTCTTTAGATGTAAGAAAATTTCTTTCACTTGATGTTCTTATTTTATCTGCAACGTTTCAGGTTTTGGGTTATCAGAAGAAACGAATTCTCGATGAAGTGGAGACGAAACAATTGAGAAGAAAATACAGAATAACAGCAATTTTAATTGAAAGACTAGGAATTTACATTCTCTCATTTGCCTATATCAGTTTTAACATTTTGTACTGGACTTGGCTCCTTCATGAGTCCAATTATTTGGCATGGTCCGTGAACTCTACGTATAACAATGTTTGAGAACATTTACTGTTTAATTAACTAACACAAGAGAAGATTCAATAAACTGGAGCAAATATAATAACAAAGTTTAAAAGCATCCAAAATATATGCCAAGCTTAAAAAAAATAAAAGCCTGTAGTATAGAGAGACAATTGCATTATGGAAATTTGCCATTAGCTTTATTAGATCTACCGTCATTGGTGACTGTTGAAATCCGGAAATGCAATTATCTCTTGAATTTCGTTTAGTTCACTTCTCTCTCCTCATTAAATACTTTCTCCAGCTACTTTCTTTATCAGTCTCTTCCCAATTGTTCCTCTCTCCTCACTCTAATTTCCTTTGCATAAAAATCAGAGCAGAATAAAAACCCTTTATTTACGAGCAGAACCTGAAAGTGATTTGTACGAGTTGGTGAAATGAAGATCCAATTAAAATCCGACCTACAAAAAGGATGATTCAGCTCCATAGAATAATGTTCCGTTCAATGATCAAATAAAACATTTCCCTATAACCAAATAACTAACTATAGCCGTCACTTTTTTTTATTTTGGAAACCCTTGATGTCTATCATCCTCATCTAATATAATCATTCTCTCACCCTTATTCCCTCTTCTCAGCCATCCGTTAGCTAACTTTCACAGTTTAATTTGTCCCTTGACGAAATTACGTTAGTCAATCTCTAATAAACGCCTCGTCATTACATTAAACGGGCTTTAACATTTATTTTTTGAAAAGCTCTTGTTCGCCCCACAAAATGGAAAGAGCGACATGGAATGGAAATGATATGGATTAGTTCTAATATGACATTGTATAACAAGCCATGTTGGTCTCTGGCCAATATACAGGAATAATATGATTGTGGAGAAATGACTCTAATTTAATTTGATTTCACGGCGCATATGAGCGTCAATCTCAATTCCCAAATGGAGCATATATACAAAGTGTTGCTATCAATATAACTTTTGGAACAAATGTGCGAGTATTGAAATCTTTTAAGAGAGGAACAGAGCACTCAAGTAATGTAATGTAATATGGATGCAACGATGCCACTCGATTTTCAAGCAGCCAAAGTCGAATTTTGAAGGATCCGATCTAATCCTAAAAATGTCTTTTTTTGTTGTATACTCGTTCCAATGGTACGTGAATTGTATACAATTTGCAACAGCAATTTTCCACAACTTGTGTGGCTTGTGTTTTGTTGTGTAGTTGGTTGAATGGAATTGGATCACTGAATTTTGGGGCTACCAGTTTGTGACGGTCCATTGGAGAATTGAGACCCACTATATTATCCTCAATTGAATAAAATAAAAAAAAGTGGACGTAAAATAGCTCCCATTTGGCGTATGCTGGGTTTGTGTGCTTCTAATACAAATCGGCTGACCTGTGGGGACCTTTCCTCTCTTTTGACCAACTATAACCAACCAGGCAAGCATTGTCATCATATAACCAAAGTGAGACCCGGGTCTCTCTTCTCTTTATTCCATGCAGAGAGAAAGCAGTTGGGGGAATGCTTTTGTGAGAATTTGTATCAACTTATGTATTGACAGTAGTGGACAGCGTGTAATTTCTCTAGAGAAAAAGAGAACGGAAAGTCCAGAGGGGTCTTTTTATGCATCAACAACTTCTCAACGAGTGTATGACATTATATGTTTTATTCCGCATCATAAATATCCACAAAACTTTATGCGACCACAATCTCCCTAAAGTCAAAGACAAATAAAAATATGATTTTAGAAATATTCATTGGTCACTGTTTTAAAAGATATGGCAAAGTAAAAGGAGAGGACAGATTATTATTTATCTAATCATCCTGAAAATACGAAATAAAAAAAAACACTTTCTTGAGATCAAATCTGCAGAAAATAGCCCAAACCTGGACATAAATAAATATCAAAACTCTCTCTCTCTCTCTCTCGATCTGCTCCGATGAATTATAAGATGGGGTTTAAAAGATTTCATTTCTTCGTTATCTGCTGGAAGGAAGTTGAAAGAGGAAAAGGACAAATCTGCTCATCAGATTTTGGATTTAAAATGAATTGGATGAAATTGAATGGGTAGTTGGACTGAAATTGAAGGCATGATGGCAAAGTAAGCAAGTAATGAGGGCTCTTTACTTCCTCCAAAGAAAAGTTGTTGAGGTTGCTATCAAATGCCCATAAAGAAGCCATGATATAGGGAAAGAACTCTGCTACTTCAATGCACTTCAAATATAATGTAATCTCCACCACCAACCAGGCGCATCAGGAATTTTCCGCAGCAGAGAATACAACATGAGATATAAATGATGTATTTTTATCTATCCCTTTCTCCCATCATAAACTTAGTTGAGAATTGAACATTTCTCCATCATCATCCGCACTCAGGTCACATATATGACTTAAAAACTTTTCCATCATCATGTACAACTACTATTGAACTTTTTTTTTTTACTACAATTTATAAATGCGCAACAAGATATACTTGCATCTAAGCTATATAGGAAAGTTGAGAATAAATCAGTAGCCAGGATTTTATGTAGGTTATATAGAGATTAGGATGCAGACCATGTTCTCATGAGCACAGAGCTTTGGAAGGGAATGCAAAATTTTGTGTAAAGACTTTGCCTGATGATTTCCACACGTAAAAAGTTGAGAGGATAGTTACCCCAAGTGGATGATGCTCTGAATGATCATTGAGGCGAGAGCGTTTCCTGCGTTTGGATGAGATTTGGGCGTCAAGTGAAGGAGTTATTTGGGGGCCTGCTGAAGATCTTTCTCCTTCCGGCTGTCCACCAGCACCACCAAAGGTCAACCCAGAACTGTTTCCACTTGGTTTGGAAACCAATCTTCGTAACCAATCCGAGAAAAAGCCTGGAGGAGGATTCCCCATCTCACTCATATATGATGGCGTGGCTCCCAAAAGTCGTGATAAAAAGTCGGCGTGATGTTTAAGTTCAGGGCCTCCAAGACCTGCAGCCGCTGCGGCAGCTGCAGGACCATGTAGTCCCATCCCAGGGGCAACTGCGCCCCCAGGCCCTCCAATTCCGAGGTTCATTGAAGGAGGTACAGGTGCAGGGACACCGGAATATCCTCGATTCTCAGGGGAGGCTCCAGTTGAACCATTCATACCCCTCATGATGTTATATTATGTATTCAAATTTCTTGTCACTTCTCCTCCTCCTCACTTCCGTTTGAAGAAAATGTGTTTTACAACCAGCTCCTGTAAATACAAAATGACAAGGAATCATCAAACTGTCACACTATTATATATTTATATATCTATCTATATATGTATATGTCTCTTCCTTTTCCCATGCAAAGAAAGTGAGTTGAAAGGAGCTCCATTTTCCGCTTTCTCTCTCATCCAATAAATATTCATATCTTTGAATCGCAGAAATGTATTTTCTCTTATCATATTTCACAGTCAGTCATACATGATGGCTTCCATTATTCACTCAATTATTACTCCACTTCTTGGAAGTAGGCTTGGATTTTATTTGTGCTATTTATCTCTGGGGAATGATGCACAGCAATTTTAGTCATTATAAATGTTTACTTCATAGCTACAGCCCAACGATTTGGAACATTTTGAATAGAATTTCCAATAAATGATGCTACATTAACATTCCCCTTCAACCCTATTTTCTGAGAAATGAGATGAATATAAGCTGGCCAGTGAGCAGGCATTGTAAGAATACAAAAGGGATCATGGAATTTAGGTAGTTCTGGCTGTAGCAGAAATTGAAATAGGATTTGTATGATTGGTTTGGGTGAGAATGACAACAGAGCTGTCAGACACAATACCCGCCCCGGGTAATACTTTTTCCCAAGAAAAAGAAGAGTTACGAAATACGGTGAGAGTTTTGTAGTTGATGGGGTGAAAAGTAAAAGCAAGCAACACTGAATTTCTGCCATTATGATGACAGCAAGAGCTCACTGTCGCTCTTCCAAAACTATTTTCTCGAGCTGATTGAGTGACAAAGAATAAAAATCCCTCGGATTCGTAATCCTACTAAAATTTGCAAAAGTATATAAATAGCTCCTGTTGTTGATTTTACGAAATGGAGAAAAGTGACAATATTTATCAATTTGAACTCAACTTTCTCAAATTCAATTTCAGATCGGAGAAAGTAGCCTGATTTTTTTGGCAAAGGCTATTAACAAAATTAAAAAATAAATAAATGTTCTGCTACTGGCAAAAGATATACATATATACATAATAATGGTTAGAGTGAACACAATGGGTTTAAGCTTGTATAAAAGAGGTAGTTATTTTGTGCTGCTGATTCATCTCGCTTTCTTTCTTTCCCCTTGACTGGTGTATGGACCAGTATGGAGTTAACACCCGCTGGGATCATCAAATCTGATGAAAAGCAAAGCATCAGTGATCTCACGTTATTTGGCTTCAATGAACGAGCCCACGAATGAGTTTACCCCTTGAGCCTTCGACTTTACTAGATAGCATCAATTCATGAGAAGAGTTCTTTTCATTTTAGAGGCAGAACATGCATTTTACATTTTACCCCTTGATGGTATTTAAATGGAGCTGTTACAGATCAAATCGATAGTGTTATTTGCTTCAATGCCTCAGCACACAATATAAATGAAACAAAAATGTGTCATTTCCTACGTATGCATATATATATATCGCTTTTGTTATTCTTCTCTATAAATTATATGGTCGATAGTTTTTTTTTCTTTTCGCAAATATAAATACATAGGTAATGTGTTTATGGAGTAAGAGCATTCATTCATTGAAGTGAGGTGAGACTATCAAAAAATGGATCTTTGGAAAAATGAGGAAGGATATTGAAAGAGGAATTCATTTCCTTGTGGTAATTAGGTTTTTAAATAAATTCCCTTTGAGGGGTGGGGCTGGTGGAGCGAGAGAGGAATTTCTTGGTGAAGATGTGCAGGGAATAATAAAATTTGTGTGAGTCAGTCACCACGAGTGAAAGCAATATAGAAGAGGAAGCAACCAAATCTCTTGATTACCTATTACAGCCATAACATTTCAGACTGGGAAAATTATAGTCATTTTTAATACTTATTCTCTAAGCGTATTTGAGGCGACCAAAGAAGATAATAATATTTTGGAAAAAGAAGAAGAGATGCTTCCCGTGAGAAAAAAGAATTGGTCACATCTGCTTTTTGTAGCCTAACTTAAATTTATATCTCAACATTTCATCCAAAGCTCGCCTTTCTATGAATTTCCCAAAATGGGTTCCGATGACTTTCACTTTTAATGTTCAACTGGGTAATGAATTTTGACACTTGAGTCATCTTCCAAAAATTTAAATAGACTAGACTCCTTCATTTCAATTTTTACTTGAAAAGTTTTAAATTAAATAGACAAGAAAATTAGAGCTAATATAACCAACTATCAGAATTAAAACTACTTTATTAAACACAAGTTTTGAGGATTTTTTACTTTCTCTAACTTGTTTAACAAAGTGGTAAATTATTGAGATGAAAAATCATCAAATAAATTTTAATTTTCCTGACAGACAAAACTCTTTAATGATGCTAATCTATCCTTTCTCACAAAACATCTGCGTTTCATTTCTTCTGTACTTACTTTAGAAAGAAAATTATTAATATTCATGAAATTAAAGTACATTTTCTAAAAGTAAGAAAAAAGAAATTAAAACATTGTACGTTTCATTAGTTGAAATCTAATAAAGCTGATTTTATCTATGTGGATAAAATCCTTGAGGTGAAAGCTTTAAATTTCAATTAAAAGTTGTTGTCACACTTTTTGACAAATGAGCTGGGCAATGAGCCATTCTGTAAATTATCTCACTCCAATGAAGAGGAACAATAAAAGTACTTTTAATAACTCTGTCAGGACTCAAATTCAAATCATTGTCAAAAATAAAGACGCCTGATACTGAATACTAATTTAAATGAAATGAAGCATCGATTTTTCAACACTTGATAACAATCTCTCCTGCGTGGCTGTATAAGATACAAATATAATTAATGCTCTGGGTTGTCTATCTGAGAAAAGAGCTTATGAATTTCTTATACACTCCTCATCCTCAGTTCATCAAATTTTGAAGCATAAAGTTTTAATAAAAATTCAAGAAGGCTTACTTTTGTCTAAAATTCCCTAAGCCTGTTCTAATATGATGATGTATGAAAGGATCTTCTCCAAGTGGAGTGAAGTTGAGTTGAAAATGTCAAAAGTTCTTTATGAAAAACTTTCACTTAAAATCTAGACAAGAAAAGAAGAGTTTCTCTCCTGCATCTTCATTATCAAACTAATCACCATCCGCTCTCATCCATCAGATAATAACCAGCTAAACTAACCATCTTTCCCCAACACCATCATTCTTCTTTTCCCCTTCCCACCCAACGACAACAACTTTTCTTTTTACACTCACTCAATTTTACACACAAGCTACAAAGTTGATGGGATTACTTGTTGGTTAGTTCAAACTTGTTTCAACTATAAATATTAACACTTTTTAAGGAGAAAAAAATCATCCTTTTATATCTAGTTCTTTGTGAGTCTTGTTTTATAAATTTATTACATGATGTAATGCTCATCAACGATTGAATGAATGGTGACTGAAAGTTTTGTAAATAAGAGTTTTTTTTTTACAATCCTGTTAAAATATTGAAGGCAATATATGCATGTGAAGGGTCTTAATAATAGAATTATGGCATCAACATGATTTTCATTCATATTAGTCTACAATGGGCCACATCAAACGGAGAGATGGAGGATTGATACGAGGTTAGCATTCGGAGGGTAGTTTTCACGGTCCAGGAGACCACCCCTTGATGAACCCATCTTGTTATAAGAGATTGTTAGTTTAGATTTGAATTGGGTTCCCAATATTGAATACTAATGTGCCAACTGAAGCATCTATTTAACACCACTCTTTAGCTGATAAGTAACGTTTGCATTGACAAACAAAGCTTTGCTTTAATGTGAACAACTGCATCTGTCAGTTGCATCCCATAAAGATTTGAATTTGAATTTAATGAGTGCATGTAAAAGTATACCTCTGAGAGTTGATATCTTAATTATTGGAAAGACAGCTACAAAACAAATACATTCACGCTTTTTTTCTTTCAAGAACTTTCGATTGCATACTTTGTTGTTGGGAAGAGGGCAAGTTGTTTGCCCACACAAAATTGTAGGAGTTTAATATGAGAACTTGCAAGGAAAAACAATATTACAAAGTAATAAGACTATATAACTCACAGTCTCAGTTGCGAAATTTTATCACTTAGTTTATATAAAAAAAAATATGCCACAGAAAATGTCTGGAAATTTGAGACGGATTTCCTTCATTAAACCAGACAAACAACAAAGCAAAACATGTAGAAGTTTCTAAAGAGTGGGAAGTTTAGTGGGGGTTCATTCATAGTTTGCATTGGTTTCCTATGCAAATCAATGATGGGGATAGAGAGAGGTGACTAATTCTGATAAGCTTGAGATATATAGTTACTTAGTGTATTTAGTTTGGGTAGTTAGTTGTAGATTGGGAATGAAGCATCAAGTTTAAATAATGCCCTGGTGAACAAGAGGACAAGGAGTGAACTCATTATTAGAACCGCTGGTTAGCAATTACTTGCCACTGTTACCACCTCCGAATGAGGCTATCTTTCTATTCTCTCCTCTATTCATCATTTCCAAACTACGTAAGTGTAGATAACTAAACTAACGAGTAAACAAAACAGGTCCCGATCTCCTTCACTTTCCCAACAAACATCTATTCAAAGTTTACATTGTGAAAGCAGGTAACAGCTCCAGCATGCAATGTCTCCGAGGTATTGGGACAATAGAATTCTAAACAAGGCAACAACCACTCCCCATTCACCTTCTCAACAAAGAGTATATAGCAACATGGAGGACAATGGAGAGCAAACTAGTTATTATTGTACAAGGGATGGGAAATGTAGCCCGTTGGTTCTCGTACTGAATTTTAGCATAAACAAATTCAGTGGAATAGAATTAGATGAAGGGAACTAGAGAGAAGCATAACAAATAGTGGAAAACAGTCAGTCAACTATTCATCCATTGAATGTGAGACAAGCCCTCATCATCCGATTTAGATGGCAGGCTAACCTAAACCTAATAATATGTAAATTTGGCTCATTACATGACACTGTTAAAACCTCGGCAGTCACTCTCCTCGGGGTTCCATCCCACTCTTTAATATTATAACCAAAATTTCCCTTCATCCCAACAACGAGCTTGATGACATCATCTACTTACGATTGCTGAGGCTCCCCTTTTATTTGCATGTGCATATAAATTATATTACATGATATAATGCAAGCATATAAACCCAGAGTTTTTGGGGTGAATAGATTTGGGTTTATGATGAGAGAGAAAATTGGTATCGCATCAAATGTAGCCGCAGTAATAGAATTATAAAATGGGGATAATAAATCTTAATTAGAATTTTAGAATTTGAGGAGTGAAATTTGTTTTTAATTGCACTTTCAAATGTAAATGAGTTAGTTACCCTTCGGAAAGTTCCAGATGCACAAGTTCTCACAGCAGACGGCGAGAAGTTTGTATAAATTGGAAACGAAGGAGAAGAGAAAGCGTTGATTTTTTTTGTAATTATTATTATTTATGAAATTACAACCTTGTCATATTCTAAATTCAATTAGCCAGATCATTCAAGGAATTCAAGTATGAGAAGAGCAATACTTATTGATTGATCATGAAATTTAAAGTTCTCGAATCCAGTCGACTGCTTGGCATCTGAAATATTATTATTCTTATTGAATGAGTATAAAGTGGGAGAAAGATAGAGCAAGTGGTTGGGGAAACTTCAATGAAGTGCTTTATATATGGATGGAGTCACAGCAATGACTGTAAATAAATAGAAGCAAAGCAATTCAAGCACACAGAAGTAGAATATTGGTTTGTTGGCTGAGAGGACAATTGGAAATTCACCGAAAACTGCGTGTTTAGTTCAGTGGACCATGCTGAGGGAGTGTTTGATGCGATTATATTCCACACGGTCTGCTAAATCCTCTCCAAACTCAATTCAACTATCTAAACTAACTTTATGGGCCAATTTGATGGATAAAATAACATCGTCAGTCTCTGCGGTGGTGGATGGTCAACTTTCTCATGACACAGCATGTCTATACGTACAATATCCCCATTACATGACACGCTTTGTATACTCAACCCAAGGGAAAGAAAAAAAGAAGGTAATTTCAAAAGAATGCCTACAATATTTCTCCACCACTACACACCTTTCACTTATGTACATTGGCTGCTCAATATGAGTGGAAATTGTAGCAAAGAAAAGAAAGTAACGAGGAAACTATTTCCTTGTTCATCAAATTCTCTGTTTGACCGTTTGTGATTTCATTTACCTTGGTCGTCCTTTGGATCTTAGAATTCCTCTTTTCATGCATGCTATACATAGTCAGACACGACACATGAGAAAATTTCATTTGAGGTAATTTAATGAAATGTGTTCCAGATTCCCTCAGCATTTCTCCCACACTACTACCACATTCCTCCTTTGAGTATCCTTCCTTACCACAAGTTAAATCAAACGTAGTGCATTTGAGAAAAGCATATAAAGATCACGTTATTTTGGCGAAGGCCCTTTATCTCTCCTCTTTTAATACTTCCGTGACAGCTTTTTCTACTTCTTTGGTGTGAGAGGAATAGAAATTGTTTCCTTTTCTCTTGTAGACTGATTCTGGTTTAGACTGTCGGTAAGTTAAGCTCGTTTGTGTATGTTTCTATCTTGTGGGCTGTGTTAGTCGTCGTCTGTGGTTTGATTCACTGGTATGATCTTGCACACGGTAATAAGTCCGTCCGTGGACTGTGAGAGAAAGTAAAGCCGATAATCTTGGCGTGATGAAGTAGTAGCATGGACGGTGGTTTGTACAAGGACTAAAATCCAGGATTAACTATCGCATGTGTCATGGGGAGTCCCATCTGTCGTAATTCTTGATTTATCTTACCACATATTATGGAAGGGTGGGAGTGATCCCTTGATATATGGGAGGTTAATTAAATTGGTGCAGTAATAAAACTGAGATAAACTCACCAACAAACTAAGCTGTTTACACTCTTATACAAACCAGTCACAACTCTAACCACTTATTTGCATTCTCTTCAGTCCAATGTCAATTTTATCTCTTTTGACATAAAGGCTTGCGACTAAATGTTTATCAACCCGACTAGACACCGCAATTCATCTCTTTCTATCCTTTGCATTATTGACTCTTAATAACCCTTGCAATTCACTTTCTCCTACTTATATTCCCTTATTGTAGGTAGAGAAAGAAATAGAATGCGACAAATGTCGTGTAGTATTATATATCTCATCATTATTGGTGGTATAAGCAATATCCCCTCCGCTGTCTCTCTGCATTAGGGAGAAGGAATTAAAGGGAGTGAAGTGGATGGGAGTTTGGGAATTTGACCCGGGTGAACTAGGCCAGCCGCGGATGGAGAAGTTGGAAGGAGAAAGAGAGAGATCAGTGATATCATATGGCCGGGGCCAAAGCACAACAGAGCCCAAGAAAAACAAAAGGGTAATCTTTCCCTTAAGTATAAAAGAAGTGGATGCCAAAAGAAGACCATCATCACAATTGGGCGGACCAACTGACAGACAAAACCAACTCAACTTTCATCAAATCCTCTGACGGACCAACCACACATCCTGTCCCATCCGTCCACGGAAACTGATCTCATATATATTTCCCCTCTGTCGCGTAGGTTCATGGACATGGAATGAGCCCTTCAACAAAGGGTTTACTCCTCTATTATGCCCCACACGAAATAGCTCAGTTGGATGGACTTGAATTCACCTTCATCTCAACTTCTTGTTGAAGTAAGTAGCATAAGTGAGCATTATGCCTCTCTCTCTCTCTATTCTTTGTTGCCCGTAGTGGAAAGTAAAATAAAGGAGAGAATGTTGACCGAAATACTTTTCAACTAAGAAGATGATGATGATGAGAGTGAATCATCCGCCCGTGTTTTCATCTCTCCAAAATCTCTGTTTAAATAAAAACAGCTACCAACAACAAGGAAACAATACAATGCAGGAAAATAAGTAGAAAGCTTCTTCTTTTCTTGGTTCACTGATTCAACTCTTTTCCTTTGTCTCACTTTCCGTTGTGTACTTTCCTTGGATTGTTTTTTCACTTTTTCTGCTCACCTAACCAGATAAAAAACAACTCTCCAATTTCCTCTTCTACTTTCCCATCACACCCACAGAAATCACGGCTAGCAGTAATTATATATCTATCCTCCTATTTTATGTAGAACGTGTTACATAGAAATACAACTTTTCATCAAAACAAGCCAACAACGTGATAGAATTATTACCACCATCATATAAATAATATGTAAGAATGGAATCTGAGTAAAACCACTTTTGTTCTGGAAAGAGCCAACGGAGCGAGACAACGGAAGCAAATTCGTAAGCGAACAAAACGCAACAACTTTCTCTTTAAGAACTCGCAAGAAAATTGTCAAAATCAAAAACCATTTGATGAAAGGAAGACATGAGGGCTCCGGAAATGTAAAATAGGTAATGAATGTTCAACCTGCATGAAAATAGAACTACGGAGTATATATATATATATATATATACTTACATACATGCATATGTTGGAATAAAATGAGAAAAAGCGGTCCAAAGTTGGTGGCTTCATCAACCATATTTCTCCACTTGCCATCCAAAATTTATGAGATGTGGGTGAATAAATGTTGAGAGTATCTTGAGCATAACAAATATAAAAGATGACACAAATGGAATGCATGTATATATGAGCCAGGATAATTTATACCATTACATGGTTATGTTATTGTTGAAAGAGCGAGATATTTCTGCAATAGTGACAATACGTCCCACTTTTTGTCCTCGCCAGCACCAGCCGACTAAACCACACAAGGGTTGTAAACTTTTACTGATCTTTGTTGAAAAAAGCCATATTCCCAGAATCCCACAAAGAATTCCCTTTACGCCCTCATATAGCCTCCAATATAACAAACTTTCTCCACTATATAATATTTCCCCTTTTTTCATTTCCTTTCCTTGTGAAAAAAGTTAAGTTCCTCGTCTTCACTTCTTCATTCTTTGGTTTACAGCCAGTTTTCAAGTTTGTGTAGCCTGCTATTCAACAATTCTGCTCTGCTTTTCTCCATGTTTTATTTGCATTCATGGCATAGTTCAGCCAGAATTAATAATGGCTCTCTTCCTCCCTCCTCCCACTGAATACATAATATGTACTTTGAAAAGTTGATGTGTCATTTTTACTGGTCCCAAGTTAAGTTTGCAATCCCGTCCTCGTCTTTAATTTCCAGCACAAAGTGAAGATGAAGTGCTCAACTAGAGAAGTAAGTGGCTGTCAGCGATTATTAAACCAACTCTTTCACAGCCTCGGAATAAATTGACCGAAAAAAACTTTAGTCCAATTCTTTGTAAAATTTCAAGAAATGTATTATCATTAATAAAATTAAACCCTCAAGCTGTTTTCCACTATCATTTCTTGGATCTTTTTTAATAATAATATCTCAATTACGAGAGAACGCGAACAATGAGAAATGTTACTCATGCAGAAAAAGTCCGCAATTGCTCCCAGCTACAATTCAAAGCAACAATACTAATGAAAAAGAGCCTTTTTGACAAAAATATTTTTGCATACAACTTTTCCTGGCTGAAATTGGAAGAGCCTGGTCGTAATTTTATGTTTGATGTAGTTTGTATATAATGAAAAAGATAAGACATTGTATGAAAAAGTAGTAGCATATTTATTATCTGTTGAAAGGATTGAAAAAGTAAGTAGAGTTGAGAAATGATAGGTATTATATTGGCAGAGTATAAATTAAGAAAGGTGAAGGGTGGTAAAAAATGTGTTTGTTGGAGCACTTAAAGAGTGCATTGGTTGATGGGATGTTTGAACGCTTCCTTCCTCTTTCTCTCTGGAGAAATATTGCTTGGGAAAAGGTCCTCTGCGGTTTGCTTGATTTGGCAGGACTTTGTGTTTCGTAATGTTTTTGGTGGAGGAGAAAAAGCCACGACCGCCAGTGACACCGTGGAAGACAGATTGCCTTTTTTGTCCCCAAACTGCCTGTCTACTTTTACTCACTACCAGTCTCCGCCTTGATCACTTGATCACTGTTTTGTTAGCCAAATTGAATTCGGGAACTAAAATCCAGCCAAAACATGTTGGTCGTAGCCAAAAAACAGAGTTTTATTGAGTAGAGACATGTAAACGACAGGCCAATCGCTTACTCTGAGACCATAGATAAAAATCACCACAAAACACACACAAAGCCTATATACCCAATGTAATGGTTACAGAGGGAGAAAGAAGAATCCAAATTGGAACAAAGGAAGGAAAGGTTACATAATCTCTAATGCAATTTGGTTGGTGACTGCGGATGGTGAAATTCTAATAAAGGCCAATGCTCATTGTGATGGGAAATGAGAAAAGTGGTGAAATGTTTGGAAAGAAATTAAATTTGCATTGATTTATCTTTATACCCTCTCGTTCAAGAAATTGGCTGCTTGTAAGTGAGTGAACTGATTTTCACTTAATTACTTTCACTCTGTACATAGAAAACTCTTTTCTGCATGTATATATACATACATAAGCGGTAAGCGGAATATATCGATTAACTGTTACACTTCTTTTTATTTAATTTTCTACTTTATTGGCACATCAACTAGGATTTCACATTTCATCCACGGTATATGTATAAAGACCTAGAAATTAAATCACCTTCGTTAACGTATATACTAATTACGTAGGTTGACTAATCCAGTTATAAAGGATTTACTAACCAAATTAAGCTAAAACTAATTTGTTTTGTCAAATTAGATTTGTCAAAAGTATGCATGATAGAGTTCAGTATTAATAGCATGCAAAATTAGTTATTCAGGTTTTGGAAGAGAAATAAAAAAAGACGAGGTTATAATTGAACAGGAGGAGGTTTTACATAGGACACAATAAGTCAAGGCTTTTTTTTGATTATCCCTTTGATAGCTGACTGACGCTTGTGTCAGCTCAATTTCGTAATTACATAAATCCATTTGTAGATGATAGAGACAATCAAAGGAGAGCCAATGCCATGTTGCATTTTATTACTGTAATTTACTTGAGCTAATAAACTTTGCTTGTGCTTACTTGACAGGTTCGATTATATTCTTCCTCAACTGCTGTGACACGATAAGTTCCTTTATATAAGTATCTGCATGATCTACATGGATTAATCCCAACAACAAAGTATTCTAATATTTGTTTCCGAGTTATTTTGCGTTTTGCTCAATATCAAATCAAGTAGTCACCCAAAAATAAAAGTCCATGACCAACAATAAATCTTGTAATCGATTGGTGCAGCACATGTAATGCATTGGCCGTATAAAATAATAATGGAATGATTGCACCCACAACCAGTCCGTACCACACAGTAGAAAACGCGGAGAGAAAGTGAGATATTGGTGTGGAAGTTTCTCTCCTTTTTTCTGAATGTTTTATGACCAATTCGCTCATATATAGATGAATAATTTGTTGGCTCCTTCTATCGTATGAGCCAAAAGGATAATAAAATTGATCAAACTCAACAATGGAATAATATATGCTGCTCTATTCTATATGCCTCCCACAGATGAGTAAACTTGGTTGCAAAATCAATAGAATTATTGGTATTGCACCTGCAGTAACACTTTTTGACATTCACTGCAGCCAACATGGGGTCGTGATAATATCTGTACCATAATCACAATGTTTTGATTTATGGTCTTTTTTTTTTTACTTATAACCAACAAAATATTTTTCCACGAGACAATATGCAAAATGTATAATTGTGAATTATTTAATCTGGTAGTAAATACTCTAGAGTTGATCGATTAATAAGAGGCTTCCTTGGTCTTGTGAAAGTTGTCAACAAAGAAAAGGAGCTTGGTTTGTGTTTCCCATGCGTGTTGGTTCAGTTGGTGTCTTTGTGCCCATGTGGTGTGAAGGGGACTGACTGTCTTTCACAAACATTAATTACAATCTGACATATGCTCCAGGATCCAGATTGTCCCTCACTTTGCTTTCTCTCTAAGAGTGGATCGAGTGCGTCTCTCTTTCTCTAATTCCAATTTCATCTCAAAACAAAAGAGAAGAGAATAGATCTTAATTCCTCACAAGACAAAGGCATTAAAGATAATAGATGGATTAGGGAACAAGTTCAAATTCAAGTCACTCTGTCAAACTTGGCTTTCCACTTTCATCTCCTTTCTATCAAAGTCTTGGACTGAGACACCAAAATTAATTAAAACGTGGAAAAATCAGACCTTGAAGCTAATAGCATTTTATTAAGATAGAGAGAGAGAGAAATAGAGCGAGTGAGAGAAAAAATAAATGTTTTGATTGTTTGTAGGTGTGACCTGGCTGGAATAGGCAACTGTATTTAATTTTAATTATATTCCATTTGCATTGTCACTCAAAGGTTGGCATAAATAAATAGTTATTTCATGCTCCCTGAGTTTGGCCGGGTGGAAGAGATTCTTTTGTGTATTGTAAATCCGGTTGATTAGAGAAAGGACGCGACATTTGTGGCGTATCCCATGAAACAACATTGAGCAGTAGTAGTAGCCAACCCTAATCAGGTTCCGGGTGCTGACAAGGGTCAAGCCATCCATATGTGTTCTCCCGTATATAATCCCCTAATTTTTATATACTTTCGGTACGCTTTTGTACTCACAGTTTTGTATTGTCATTATAAACACACACACAAACTTGATACACAAAGACAAATAAATCCTGTCACAAATTCAGTTTGCATTGCAACCGCATCATATTGCCGCAAGGGAATTAACTCTCATTTCACGGTTTTTTTAATAATTCGTTACAAACGAAACAAACATTGAGAGTAAGAGTATAAAGATAAAAGCAGTTTTGTGCGACATGTATGTATGTTGTGTTCGGATGTGTGGTTTTGTATTCTGAGAGAGCCGCATACTACAGATGAATACCAACTAATTTTACATCCATAATGGTTGTTTCCTTTTATTATATGCCCCACATAACAGTTGAGGTTATGCCCATGGTGTTCATTAACTTCATATCCGAAGCACGACATGCCGGATCATTATTCACAGAATAATTCAACTCGATCTTGTATTTACATTGTACTTGTGTGTTGCTAGAAATGCGATTGATGAATATGAGGGCATTATAAAATAGAAATACTCTTGAACTTGTTTTGCAGCTCATTACAATGCAATGAAGCTAATGAAACTTGAATCTCAATAACCAAATTGTGTAATTCTCTGCCAAACTTTTTATTTGGAGTAATATGAGATGAAAAATGATGCTTCTAGTATTATATACATATAGTTTTAGTTGCTCCATTCTCAAATTTGCACTTTTCTGATTGTTTCATGCCCTTTACAACATAGATTTATTTGTCATTGTTGCAATGCAGTGAAAGCACATTGTAAGAAATGTTTTAGAGGTTCATTCGCTTTAAACAATGTGCCATCACAAGTTGAAAAAGGATCGGAAACCTGTGGGAAATCAGACAGGATCTCTCTTTATCCGTTCCCGTAACTCGTTAGAGTTTAATTCACTTAGGACCACACAAGGATCCGGATTTGTTTTGCTTCCTTACCATTTGCCATTGCAGACATGGATTAACTGACGATGGAAAGAAATACGTGTCAATGATCAAAATGATGGGCAGTTTGTTCGACGTTTTAAAGACACCGTTCAATAGTAATTGATATGAAAGTCCATGGAAAGTCAACTCAAATTAGTTGACTTTGAGAAGGAAAGCAATTTACTGAAATGAATCTCCAATCTGGAAAGTATCTATGTATGATATCTTGACATCACAAGCAGAAATGTGATACAATTTGTGGGCACAAATTGACAAAAAATCCCCAAAAAATACCTTGCGAATTTTCAAAGTGGACAAATTGTACAAATATTTATTCAATCTCAATGAAATGTAGAAAATAAATTAGTTACATTATAGAAATCATATGTGTCAAATTGAATATAACGCCCATGCAAAATATGGAAAATTTTTTGGAATGTGAATGAATCCTACACAATTATCTAGCATCAACCAAGAAAAATCCTCATTAAATGTCTCATTTTGTGTCTCTTTGCTAAATTGTGTATCGTTTTACTTGTTTTTCCAAAATATGAGGGCACTCACGTGGAAATAACAAAGCCCACACATACATATATACAATATACAAACACGCAAATTTCCATTCACAAGAGAAGAAGAAGAATGAAGGACAAACGAGGGAGTGGGTAGAATATCATATTCATTCAGGTCAATTCCTGGGTTAACGACAAAACTCCAACTTATGCAACGGTTGAAGGAGGGAGTCCAATTATAAGTTCATCATCTTTCCTTTCGGGCATCTTTGCGGCTTTCCTCTGATACTTGCCAAACAAATTGAATCACAAACATTTTGACTTTCTATAAATTAATGAGTTAAATCCAAGACTTTCTCCAATATCCTCTTTGATATTGGCATTAGTGCCAAGACCAAACAATGTTGGGTTAATTGGCTAATTAATCTTGACAATAATATAATATTATTTCCCAGTCATTATAATATTAGGATATCTATAATTAATAGAAAAGTTTTCTTTCTCCGAACATTGTTCATTTGTTTGTTTTTATGTGGCTTTAAGTTAATTTCCAATTGCCTCAAGATGAAAGAAGAAGAATTTGTGGGGTTTTAATTGGGAAAGGAAAACAAGGAGTAGATATGCACTTATTTTGGACGTGGGAGCAGAGTGTATTGGGTTTGTTGGGAAAAGTGTGGAGGCTAATTGAATGGTGCATCATGTTACGAGCGGTCTTTGGAGAGCTGGCTTTGATACTCTGCGTAAATGTCTTTGGTGAAAGCTAATACAAATCCGGGTTGGTAAAAAGAGCTATTACCGCAAACGGAACCAAGGCGAGATTATAATCGCCAGAGGATATGGATGGGAGTGGTTTTGGAGGGAACACATGTGCTTTTTATGGCTCAATGGATTAATGTGTATTTGTGTAAAAGTTAGAGTAACATAACAGGAAGCCGTTTAAATATTTAGATGAAATGAGGTTACCAACTTGTGCTCAATTTTCTGCACATTGTACATTTAATGGTTGCTAAAAGCCCATTTCTTGACGGTAATAAAATTTGATGTTGTTAAATTTCCCTTGAATAATGGAAAACTCCCTTCAACCTCTTTCTTCACATCTGCTAATAAATACATCCCTATAATACATAGCGCAAAAGATTACTTTCTCCACTATCTAATTTAATAGCTTGTTTCTCAATTATAGTAATATATTATTTAGGACTTGTTTAATTTGTATATCTTAAAGTTAAACATGGGTTTGCCTCAAAATCAATCCAATTAAAGAATTCATCGGCCTTTTAAACTTTCACTCTTGTGAAATGACAGTAGGCGTTTCATGAATTTGTAATGAGTCTGGAAAAGTATAAACAAGCATCAACCACTTGTATATATACCTAATTATTACAATTATCCTCATTTTGCAATTTTCTACCCAAACCTTTATAAATATATACATTTGTCAATATCAGCCTTTAGTTAGACATTAGATTAAGCAATGCAAAACAAGAACCAAAAGTTTGTTTAAAACTCTGGATAATTTTAAGCTGTATTTGTTCGTGCTCAAGTTTGTTTGCTTAAGTGAGTAATTGCAGATAGAGTTGAGAAAAGGAAAATAACTAAATTGAAATTGAACTATGTGTTGGCGAACAATAAAACTTTTCTCTTTGTCCTCTTAATTCCAAACTAACCAAGAAAAGGGTGGAGAGGGAACAACAAGTTTACATTTGGTCCACTTATCAAAGATACACGCAGCCCCTCCCTCAGAAGGAGAGTAATTGCCAAGAACGGCGTTGCAATAAGCTGCTGCCAATTAGAAATAGTTTTCTTTGAGACAACAGCCTGGAAATGGAATTAATATTTTCATGGAGAGGATATCGCAGTGTCAACAATCTTTTTCCTTTCCCCGTCTGCCCATTAATGTTAACTAACTTACAAAGTAAATAGAATGACAAATTACACCCAAATCAATACATTTATAAATATGCATGTAGCTCACACAGCTCATTGCTTGTTGATACGGCTGGCTGCCTTTCTTTGAGGAATTACACTACTTTATAATATGACACGGAGGCAGAATGATACACTTTCATTTACATGCAACAACCAATTTCTTTGATGATGTGACAAAGGAAGCCGAGCCCAACTAACGATAAGTAGATAAATAATTGAATAACTCTGCAATGCCACAAAGTACAAAAGTAGCTGGAGGAAACAAGTTCAAACAATTGAATATGATAATTTCAATTCTTGAAAATGTCTTTCACTTCAAAAGAAAAGTATTTAATTAGAAACCAATTCATTAATAAGATTATGAATGTGGCCAAAGAGTATTCAAATCGCATTAATAAATTAATCAATAAAAACCTCCAGAACAGTGTTCATATAGCCCGAGTCAGGGGTGTGTATCAATTTTATACCAAAAAATCTTTGTATCCATGCAAAACTTTTTGTGATTTTTAGGGTTCTATTTGAATATTGTTTTATGAAATCAGTTTGTATAAGTAATTATAAACCCAAAGCATCGTTTTAAACCATTTTCAATCAAATTCGATCGA
>JAQIXN010000544.1:0-35242 GCA_034698145.1 Proisotoma minuta
TAAGGAAAAATATTCTTCAAGTTGTTTTTCTATTAAGATATTTCCTCCTGGATGCTCATTCAAGTTGCAGCCTTTGAACCATTCGACAAAAGGACAATTTCTGGTAATAATTCTTAATAATCAATCAAATTATTTGCTTGTGGATTTGTGTAATAAATCGTAATGTATTACCTTTAGAAATCCATGAAAGATTTTTGGTCGGATCATTTAAACAAAGCAAGTGAAGATATTGCAGTTCAACTTCCTTCAACCGATCAAATTATTAAATGGGTCAGTGAATCATACGAGAAATTAAAAGAACAAAAGGTAAACTTACATATAAAATTCAGTAAAACAAATTCCAGTATTTCTAATAATGATCATTACTTTTCCCATTTCTAGGAACTGTTATCCCATTCTTTTACTAAAACCAAGTTAATTGGCAAGCCTGATTTACAATTAGAATAAAATTAATTTTCACAATTTTACCCCAGTTTATTGACTCAAATTAATTCTGACAACAGTACTAATCATTTTAGCAATTATTCTACACATTCAAATATACAACTACTACAATAAATTCTTTCAAAAAATTATTCTGATGACTCTTTCTTTGCCATTTTCTCCTTGCGTTGCTTTCTGAGCAAAAGACGACGTTCTCGCTCATATTCTTTCATCCGAATCAGATACCTATTTTAGAAAAAATATGGAATTGATTGTTGAACATCAGCAGATTAAGGTCAGATGACTTACTCTTCGTATTGACATTCTTCCAGTTCATGCTTCTCATGAAAACACTTCATAAGCCAGGGGAAATTGTCTTTGTTACATTTTTTATGAAGAAGCATTTTATGGGTGCAGAAATCCCGATATTTATGCTCAACGTTGGCAGAGACCATTTCAGCCTTCGTCATTGGGGGCACTGGAAATATAAAAGTCATTGTTGACCAATTTGTTAAATACTCGAAAATAAGTTTGTAGTTTACCTCGTTCCTTTCTCTGTTTCCCTTCGAATCCGTAATTGGGGTCGGCGTAGAAGTTGCCCCCTTCAAAATCTGGTGTGGTTGGCGAACGTTTAAAGACAAAGATGCTAGGTTTAGGGGCCTGGCTTTCGGCACAAGTCCCGGCCGCGGAAACAGACGCTCCCATCTCAAACTTTAACTGAAATTTTTATTTAATTTTTGTCATAAGAAATGTGTCAAAAAAAACTTTAAAAAACTTGCCTTTTCGGAATCTTCTCAGTATCCCAAAAAATGATTTCAACCTCTCCCGCTAAACACACACTACAAAGAAACAAGATTGCAATTTGCAAGCCACAAAAAGATTGGTTTTTGAAACGTATGTATTTATTAATATTTAATCTCAACAAAACAAAGCAAAGGAAAAACTAACATGACCAATACAATAAAATGTAAATTAACATTGGGATGTAAAATGAGGAACTAACCCAACGAACAATGATGGTGGGATTGTATGGCAATTGGCAAACGTTAAAATTAAATTAAGATATAAAATATTAAGTAACGCTTAACAAATAATGCAACGACTTCTTTGTGCGTCTTCGTCGTCTACCAACTCTTGGGGCTTTTCGAAAGATGCTGTTCCGTCACTCTTAAGAAGCATCCCGGTCTCCTTCAGCATCTTCAATTGTTTTTCCGCCTTTATTCTGGCCCGCATCTCCTCTCGAAGCCTTCTCCGGAAAAATGCAATCTTCCGGTCTCGTTGTCGATTGCCCTCGATGTAGGCTGCCAGACGGACATTGAGATGAGCGAGCTCAGATTTTCCCGAACTTTTAACTGAAAAGTAACTTAAACGTTAAAGCAATACATTTTAATAAAATAATAATTGTCATTTCACCTTTAGAGATGGGTGATTGGTCCGCGGACGAGTGGCCTGACTTTGGCTCACTTTGGGACAAGCGTGTTACTGGTGCCATCGCTGTCGTTCTTGCAAATATTTTGGGGGAAATAAAATTTTGAAATTTCCGTCCGCTCCCTTCCACGGTTCAAGTGAAAATGGAGCCTTACTTGAGCTCCAGAGTGCAAAACTTGTTTATTGACATTGGAGGTCAATGACATTAATGAATGTCATACAAATTAAATTTAAGGTTCATGCAATTATTTTTGCATGAATGTGTCACATCATGCATGATCCGTTTGGGAAATATTTCCAAAAAACATTGACACGACGAGACATTTGGAACTTTTGTTTCTGTCGTCTCATTATTGGTAAAGGCTTCAATTTTTCAAAATTTTTCCGGAGCCTTCAACAAAATTGAAATATAGTATTGGCTTTGATTATTTACCCTGTAAGTTATGATAGGATTGGAGGGGCATTAAAAACTTGGTCACGTCCTCGTCACACTTGATCACAAGATGAGAGCAGGATTCGAGTGCTTTATTAGTTTGATGGGATTTTGTAAAAAAATCCAAGAGTAGGAAAAAATGAGATGGGTGCAAGTCAAGCGTGTCGTGTCCTTTTCCAGGTCCATGCTTCCTCCAGAGCCCAGAGCCCAAAAGCATTTGGCTTTAGTGGTCCGGAAAATTGTGACGAGGATTAGTTTGGAATAGATTATCATTTTGTCACATTATTGGCCTCATCATATCTCCATTTAATCCTCCATAATAAAACTTCTTTAGCAAACCTTTTTTTCTGCCTGTTTCTGGATAATTTTCCCATAATTCTCCCATTACCTCGCCCACCTCATTTCCGAGCCATTATTGTGCCAAAGTCAATAGGCCGAAGTAACAGGAAGACAGAGTTTTATTGGAGAAGAGAGTAAAAGTGTTGAGTAATCCCACGTCGGCCTCTTAAAGGAAACAATTAAGGGATGCAGTAGCAAGCCAAAGTTTGTTTTACGAGTTCTGCTCTCCTCATAAAATTCTTGCGTTAAACCGTGTAGCGTGTTTTTTGGTCTGCCTGCGACTTGAAGGAGATGAAAGAAGTGAAACAATAACAATTAGACCCCTTCCTCTTGTCCCCACATTGTTTGCCTTCCATTTACAAAGGATGCATATGCATTAGGCTGGAGGAGGAGAAGAATCGGTAATTAGTTTCGCTATTGGACTGCAGCAACTCCTAAAGCTGAAACCTTTGTGGACAAGAAGTTAGTGCAATTTGTTGGCATTTTAAAATTCATTTATTCATAGCTTTACTCTTTCTTCATCAACAATAATTTCTGGCTTTTTTTATTTTTCACATTTTTCGAATGACTATGTATATTTAGGGTATGAGGTAGTTTTTAATAATTTTTATTTTACAATATTTTAGTAGTAGTTAGTCTAAGCCTAAATTATTATTTCCCAGTATTTTGCATAATTGATTTATTACAGAGCTTTATAGTTACTTTACATGATAAAATTACATTGGCTTTGCAGAGGATGATGGGCTTTCATTTCTAATTTTATTTTTCACAAATTGTGTTTCAGTACCATAATACATATACAGTCAACCAGTTCCGGTTTTGAGATCATCGATATTGATAATAGTTTTAGATAAATCCAAGAGCAGGGAGGAAGTTCACACATCCTTTGGTTTGAATAAGTTGCATTTGATGTGCATTCGTCTCTCATCCAGTGTTTCCGATACGGCTTTCATAAATTTGGTGTGCTATCGGTTAAATTTTGGTTTGGTTCTCGGAAGTTCTACTTTGTATCTTCTCCTGTTGACTGGTGATCCGGAACTTGGTTGTCCTTTGTACGTTCTATTCTCGGAATTTGAATCTAAAAACAGCAAAATAATACCAAAGTTAGATTAGGTAGATGGTTATAAAGTCACGGATTTTGTATTTTATTATGGAGAGACTAAAATACCCACAGCTCATGACATGACAGGATAATAAATGTAGACTGTGCACAAATATATATAATCTGGGAATTATTAAGGTTGAATTATTGCTTATAATACATACAATTGCTTATTCGGCAGTAAACCAAAGTCAAGTAGCGAGTAAAGTTTAAAGAACGACTGTATCATACATAAATAGGCAGCATTAAATCAAACGGTTATGAAATATTCGTTTCATGTTTTAAGGTGTCATTTGCTTATGCAATAAATTTATCTCGCATAGTTTATTGAATATAAGAAAGCTTTCTCTCTCCCAAGGAGAAAGTTTTTATGATACAAATTGCTAAAATATTATTTTACGCAACATTTGATATTTATGTTTGCATCTTGGTTGACTTTACTTTATGGATCTAATGTGCAAAAAAGAAAGGACCTTGAATTGTCTCATCTCAATTTGTTCCTCATAACTCAGAGATTAATGTCGCCAAGGGTCTGAAGGTTTCTTTCAGTGACTTCAAACAATTTTTCACTCTATGCACGCCAATTAATTACAAAATTCTGAAAGATGATAAAATGAAGAACTCGAAAAATTACTTGCTCTCGCTATTAATCTTGATCACATCCACAAAGTTCGCAAAATCCCAAAGCAATTCAAATTCCAGTAATTCTTCCGCACCAGTACAAAATAATGGTGGATATGGATGTCCAACCGGATTGAATCCAACTCAACAACTATGTGGTATAATAACGATGATCACAAGATGCAAAATTATCTCTTCAATTTCAAATTTGTGTAGATCATGTTAGCAAACCCTGCCAATTTCAATTATTTTGCAATTTTGGCCGATGTTCCTGTCCAGGAAATATGATCTTTTCAATGACTCGTTGTACCTGTAATTTGCCTGCTGGTACTGATGGCTGTTCGTCAGCTAGAGATTGCACGGACGGTGCTCATTGTTACCACCCCCCGCCTCATCGTCATTGTCATCATCATTTTGGCTACCACTCTTGCGTGGAGAACCAGCCAGCAAATAAATGTCATTGTTGCGTTGGGCCTCGACTGGGTTTGGGGGACGGGAGTTGTCAGCCAAGCAAATGTGCGGAGGGCCTTAGTGGAGAGCTCTCAGGGTCAACTTTCCAACTTTCTTTTGCTCTTTTGCTCATCTTGGCTGGTCTCCATATCCTTCTTGTATAACAATCAGCCATAAGTGTATATGTGAATAAATCTCTAAACTTCTCGACACCTGGCAATTAAGCTTCCTGGCCTCAATGTATGTTGTCTAATTGACCCTAATTCCCTGAAACTTACTAATTTGTGTTGATCCCGAAGGCTTATTAATTAGGAAATAAATGAAAGTTTTCCCAAACCGCAACTTCCCTAGAACTAGAACACATGAAATATTGCAGAAATCGTTGTTGGTTGTATCTTGTAAACTTTTAAAACCTGTCGAATCCCCAAAACAAAGTTTGCAAACTTTTTTGTACAGACATGTAGAAATTTGCTTTCTCCATTTATTTTTTGGGGGATCAAGAAAGCAGAAAGAGATAGGAAAAGGATGATGAAGAGATAAAAAAAATGTATAAATGCATTCAACTTTAACAGTTTTCTGCTTCTGCTTCAACAATCTATATAATTCCTCCCATCCATTTCGTTTATGAAGCATCCTCTCACTTATCCTCTGTCTTTATCCCAATTTATTTTTATTATCAGGCCAAAGAGAGGGAAAGCAAGCAGAAAATTTAGTTTATTTGATTTCGCAAGTTTGCAGTTTTTCCCTATTGTGTAACTAACTGCGTATATGTATATGTTGTAAAGCATCATTTGGACATAATTTTCCTTCTTTCAGTCCACCAACTTGTAAATTTTTAGGATTATTTATACAATATCCTTGAATCCGTAAAGTCCTTAAACCCCTTTGGCTAACCTATACAAAAATTGTCTCAAATAACCCAACAAAGAGCAATTCCAACTTCCACGTCTACTTATATTTTTGTAAAGTAAGAAGTAGGGCAGTTAAAGAGTAAATTGTCTCGACTTTAGAAGGTGAAAGTAAAAGGGCTGTACATCAGGGAAAGTAAGTAATTGTGGATGTGCAATTGAGCCACTTAGATGAAGAGATAGCAGGAGCATTTCATATTCCTCATGACACTAAATTTATGACCCAAGGCTGCATGTACGTGAGTCTTTTTTTCAGCTATAACTTTCACCATGTGCACTTATACAAGAATTCTGCAGTGGAACGCAAATTAAATGTGTATGTAATATAAACTAATACCATAAATGGTTCAAATTGTTGATTTAAGGTCGGTTGGATAAAACATATTTTTGGTCCACCGCCTTTGTGGAAGATTTTACAAGTAATCGATATATATGCTTTATATAATATAATGTTTGATTTACTGCAGATGATTTCCTTCCCCCATTTCTGCTACGGGACAATGCAATGGAGAGAAAACTAAGAAGAAAGATCTCAAGCACATACATACGTAGGAGTTGGAGGAAATGAAAAACTTGGATGTGAGAGATAAAACACTCTCAAGTAAGAAGATGAAGGCTTCCTTTAGGCCACCAACACGATACAACTTTTTGGCTTCTTCTTCTTCTTTTACTTATTAAGTACAAGGAGAGAAAAGTGAATGTCAACATGTTTTCGGGGGAAAATAGGAAGCTCCTGCCATTTATTAAGAGAGCTGACACAATTTAAACAGATTGACAAACTGGGCCGTCAGCTCATTAAACAAATTGAACGTTTATAGATAAGAAATTAGGAAGCTTGTGGTTTGGGCTTCCGAAAGTTTGAGAGGCCAAAAAACCACATGGGCTAAAGATAAGTTATACAGAAGTGGAGCACTTGCCAAAAGAAAAGTTGAGACAGATGGAGAAAGTTGGACTGGGTTTTGATAAATGAGGCAAATTGAGACAGGGTTGTGACACTCCTTCAGAACTAAGATGCATAACAAACATTCTTTCTCTTTCTCTCTAAACTTTCTCTGCATGATAATATAAAGTTTATAAGGAGTGGGTGAACTCTTAATAAGTCAAAGCAGCCAAGCTTTCCCCGAGTATTAAAAAGCAATAAAATTCCTGCAGCACATGGATAAAAATGTGAGAAATGGTTCCCGTAAAATTTTAATATCCTTCTGCTTTCCCGTCAGTCATTTCTTGAGGGTAAACTTTCAATTTTCATGACTAAGCAAAAATTTCTAGACTCACCTCATTCAGTCTTTTAATACTGGACCTCTCCATCTCTAAATATTTGCTATGTTCTGCTCGTTCTTGTCAAATTCAGCAAATTTTCTCTTCTCCTTTCCCCCACGTCAATGTCCCCCCATTCATTGTCCACTTCTGCCCCATCGTCGTCCATATCGTCAACAAATCTCCCCTCTTCTTCTTCCCCTGCACCTTCCTCGGCATTTGCCAATAATTCACTTTCACTTGCACCCCCAACAACCCAAATCTTTAGTCTTTTTGGAATGAAATACTGAGCAGTTTGGGAAATGGAAGATGAGACCACAAAGAAGCCAATGAATGCCACAAGGAAGAGGAAAATTACACATGCAACGACGACGAGGACGAATATAGAGTAAATCACGCTCGCACCAGCTTCAGACACTGAAGATGACGACGGGGAGTGATGACTTGACTCTGCGGTCCCATTCCCTTCGTCTTCTTCATGATCATAATTGTAGCCTCCGATGCCAAGGTTCATGAAGAGACCTTGGTAGCCATCAGGTCTGTAGGCCTCAACATTTGTGGGATGTGGCTGGCTTTTGGTGCTGCTTTGTCTTGGTTGTCCTTCCTTTTTTGACTCGTTCTTTCTTAAAGTAGTAGGTCCATCATTGTAGAGATAAAAGTGCGGGGGGATATGAGAGCGAACTACTTTCTCTTCTTCTTTCCCATCATCTCCCATCATCCCGTTAAAGTTTTGGGGATTGTAATACTTTTTATTACGCAGTTGACCATTTGCACCCTTATCGCTCAGACCGTCAACGGGAATAACTGAGAGTAGCTTATTCCGCTTTTCCCCTTGCCACGGGGGATTATTAGATTTACTAGGACTTGAAGATCCCGTTTTAGTTTTTGGGATTGAGAGTTGACTCGTGTTGACTAGCAGTCTCTCGCTTGTGAAACTGACTCTAGGTTGGCCGTCGTCTAATGGAAATGTTATTGATTCATCAATAGAACCCCCCAAGAGAGCCTTCATGTAATTTTGTTCCCCTAAATTTCTCGGATTTTCTCCGTCAATCAGTCCAACCTACATGTAATGGGAGAAAGTTGTTAGAAGGGCTAAGAAGGCTGAATACTTACGAGTGAGTAATTAATGGCTACTATATAGATACTTACCTGAATGAAATAGGCAGTGTCAGGCCAAAGACTAATAGTCCCACTGGTCCCTTCTGTCACAAGATTCCCCTTGATTCCCCCTCCAAATATTTCCCACGTGAGTAGAAACTGGTGACTGTCACCTTCATTGTCCCCTTTCCCCAACAAACGACGAGGGAACTTCCAAGAAATTTCAGTAGTCACTAAAAAGTTTTCATATACCATTGACAGCATTTTTAAACCCCAGACATTGGGATCAAAAGAACTACTAGATTTCACTTTTGAATACAACTCATTTCCTCTGCTATTTGGTTTGCCTACGGTCTTGAATTTGGGATTCACTTGGTTATCGTCTTTTGAACTCTTCCAGTTAATTTTGTTTGATACGCTATTTGAATTTTTATTATTCTCTTCATTTTTATTCCCGTTGGCTAAATTGAGGTTTTTGAAATTTTTGGAGAAAGAAGAGTTCTCCTCTTCCTCCTTTCCTTTGGGTTGATTTTGACAGCAGAAAGAAATCTTGTTGTTATTGAGGGAAAGTGAGGCAGAGAAGACTTTGGAAAGCAATCCTTTGGATCCTTCCACTGCCAATACTTTGAGTTTGAGTGACCCTTGTGCCTCTGCTCCAATATTATTGAAATTCTCCCTTATTGTTTTTTCTCCCCTCAAACTTTGTCTAACGGTATTAACCACCACGGGATTTCTTTGGCAGATTTGATCCAAGAAAAGTAATGAGATTTCAGTTTGTTCTGAAGCCGTTTGGTCAATCAATTTCCATCCTGACATCGAAGAAGCATCTTCCACAATTACGATGTATATTATTGTTGTGTTTTTGCTGCTCCTAACTTTGGGCCAGTGCAAGAAGGTTAACTGGCTTTCACCGTAATTTGAGTTGGCGTTGTCCGCATTGACGCGAGTTGATGAGTTTTTGTTGGTTGGCGTTAGACGATGGCGATTGTAATGATTGGGATCTGTGTCTTTTATTTGTGGTTCCTGAGTTTTATTGGTTTCTTCCGTTTGTTTGGTCTGCTGTGAGGTTTTGGTGGTGCCAAGCTTGTTATTGTTGTGGCTTGATTTTTGGGGAATCTCACAACTGTTCTGGCAAGTTGACAACTGGAGGAAAAGAAAGTACATTCATTAGATTACATAAGAGATGATGAGGAGATACATTTGGGGAATTTGTGTTTCTTCTATTTTATTCCCTTCATTTGCTTCATTTAATTTATTCTTTTGCTCTGATAACATTTTATCTCTAAAAGTTTCGGGGAAATATTCAGTAAAAGGAATTCTCTTAAATAAAACCCTGTCTCGTGCCAACTCTTGTAATCCATAAGAATTCTAAACAAATTCTAAAATTTTACTCATTTCTTTTATTTCAACAAAGACATTACATTAAGGCTGACTATGGAGTTGAGTCGGGTAAACAAAAAGGTTTTAGAGATTTCAGATTTTGAATGGTTCTACAAATATACCAAGCTTGTGTAGTAATTTAACTGTGGAATGGTTGCAAGCAGATTCAAGCAGAAGCTTTCCCTTCCAACTTGGAAGTTCCAAGCTGAATCAAATTGATCCATTTAATTGCGTCCATTACGAGGCAAATCACAATTATTGAGATTGACAATCCTCTTTCTCTCTCTCTCTCTTTGCATCTGTCTGCTGCTAATTTTCTAGATTCTCTCTGAATGGCTATAATTGTCTCTAATTCATTTATCTTTTCAGAATCAGAGGAATTAACTGTTGGTTCGTGGAGCAGCATCAGAAAAAAGGAAAAAGTCAAATGCCACGTCAAGTCATGAAGAAGAAGCGTATAACTTTGCTCCAGTTCCATGTTTAAATTACTTTGCTTTTGGTTTGTGTGAAGGATAATAAATGGTAGAGTGGAGGCTTGTGTAAGTAATCAATTATTTTTGTCTTCACTCAAAGGAAATGCCACAATTTGGGCCAATTTTAACCTTTTAATTGATGTGGTGTGACTTTTGGTAGGAAAATCTCATTTTTATTATTATCTAGTGATTATATGGTAGGAGCTTGGGTAGTTAACTTAATTTCCCTTCCTTTGCATTAAACACTTCACTTGGCTTGGAATGTAAATCTTGTTTTAACCAGGTCAGAATTTTATGGTTTTTCTTCTTTAAAGAAAAAGCCAAATCTTGGGGAATGAGAGTAAAAAGTTATTTAATGATTCAAGAAAAAGAAAAGTTTTATTCAACGAACTGCGGTTAGTTTTTTGGCTTTTTGGTAGTTTTGATGAGTGGAGGGGAATAAAAACCGGATTGTTAGATAATTGATAACACTCCTTTGCAATAATTACTCCTTACCATCTCTTATCCATCACCGTCATTCAACTTGAGGAGAAAATAAGTGATCCTCCCCTTCTTCCGTTTTTGCAATTAAACCCAAATGAGATTTGGAGGAAAATCAAGAACTCTCTCTCTCTCCAGAGATCTGGATTCTTAATTACTCCTTTCTTAATCATATACATAATGTGGAGATGAAAAATACCTACATACCAAACATAAACTTTTGAAATGACATGAATGCAGAAATGAGAACTTGTGTGTGTGTGTGATTTTGATTACTTTTCATCTTGTGTCAGTCCCCCTTGGTTTCGTTGATAGCTACATCCATAAGTATTTGATAGAAGCCGTCAGTTGGTGGCCTCTAGAAAATTATTGCTTTGCGTGTTTACTTTGTCGCTGTGATATCTACCAACTACCACAAATATTTTTTTCGCAAAAACAAAAACAGCTAAAAGCTCTCAACTTCTTGCTACACATCTTATGTGCCCCTGTTTTTATTTTTGGACCCTCCACGAAGCCCAATTTTATAGCAAATGTAATGTAATCTTGACAAATATATATATTGGCCTCGGTTTGCACTGCATGCATGAAAGGTTGAGATTAGCCCAAATCATATAAACATAAATTATTATACTTTGGGTTGAGATTTGAGAATGTTTGAGATTGGGGTAATAAAGTAGAGAATTAAAATTGACGTTTTGAGTTGCTACCTTATAATAATAACAACAATCCCAGTCACCTCATTAATGAGCTTTTTCAGCCCTTTGCTTCCCCTTCTCATTCAACTCGCATTAAGCCTTTGGATTGTTGGCCACTCATAAGGCACGTCACGCCAAATTAAAGGTGGACAGACAACTCTCTCACTCCCACAGAATATAATATGTGAAAGCAAATTAGTTACACTCCATTCAGCCATAATATTTTGATGGATAAATTACTCAATTTCCTCTGCCCTAACTTTGAAACTCCAAGAGATTTTAGTTTTAAGCGTAACAAGTGGAGTATAATAAAATAAATTGAAACTTTATTTCATCCCTTTATATGAGCTGTAATAAAACTAAAACTTTTTCTCAGAAAAAACAAAACTTTTATTCAATTTGTGCAACATTATTCTAAAATCTCTGCCTCTAAAAAAGTCAGGTACGAATAAAAGCTTTAGAAGTGGACTAAATGCTATAATAATTTAAAAGGGATCAAATATTTTTAGCTTCCATTCGCATCTTTTAGATCCAGGATTTATTACATTTCCAGCTAAATTCTTCCCGAATGTGAAAAGTGGGCAATGTTTTTGTTTGTATTTATTTGTGTGTGGTGCATTTCCTTTTCCCTTGTTGGACAGATTCTTGGAGCAATAAAATTTCGTCCTGGCTAAAATTAACCGGCTCGTAAAAGGAGCTTATGTGGGAGTAATAATACGAAGGAACCCATGCCAAAGATTCCTTCTTTCACCAAAGCAATTTTAACATCAACATGAAGCATATTTATTTCCTTCTCCTACTTAACTCTCTCCCTTGTTTATAGCAGTCAACAAAGTACAAAAAGCCCAAAAAGTTGGAGCTATTAGCTCTTTCCCTCACTTCAATTACCATTTCACCATTTCCCTTTAAATCTTCACTTTAAGATGCGTATGTGTAATCTGATACACCTCGTTTAAATTTAACGAGTTACTCCCCATCCTAAAGTTTTGTAGCATTTTGGATACTTTGTGAAAACAAGGCTAGTTCGTGATTTACACCTCTCTTGAGAAAAGGGATTTTGGGAATTTTTTTATACTGGAATAGATAGACTATAGTTTCCGGGATATTTGTGGATGGAGTAAATCTGTGGAGAAATTTTCAGATTTCCGTCCGAACTTGAGAGTGAAAGAGTTATGGGCGCAACAAAGTAGAGAGATAGTGACATAAATCACCAGTAGACAAATCCAAACGTTATATAGAAAATAGAAACTAAAACACTAAACAAATTTCACATTTACCCAACAAATTCAACCATATAAACCACATGCAACTGTAGCTTGTTTATAAATAACAAATTTTGAAACAGTTTTGCCAAAAATAACGCGATGAAAAACCGGAAATATTCTCAACCTTGGAGTGTAAAAAATGTTTGTCCCCTACTGCCATTGCCCCTTTAGGGAAATTCTATAACTGCCAAGTTCTAAAGCAGGGCAAAAGTCATAGTCACAAAAGTTGACTTGGGATCATGACACAAACAAGTAGCCGTACATTTACCAAACGGAAGCCTTCATTTCATAAGTAAAATGATTCAAAGGCCCCGAGTGTGTTGTAAAAATTCTATTTCGTCCAAACTTATATCAAAAGTGGTTATTTGGAAATTTATTCATTCCCTAAACGGAGCTACTTAAACAGAACTTTCTCCGAATTTGCTATTATCTTTGTCAAGAGTAAATAAATTTATGGATGGGATACTTACAGAATATGTTATTATATATCTGTATAGTCATCACCTTTTACGTAAATATTATTAAGCTCAGTTTATTTAGCTGCTGCGGGCAGAACATTACACAGGGAATTGGTTCAAAGTGAAAAGCAGAATTGCTTAAGGTGAAAGGAGAGTGAAGATACGCAAAACATTAATTAATCCTGACTATAAACTGGACCAAACCCACACCTTATTACACGTTATCTATATGTTACCTAACCATAAACTTTAATTAATTCAGAAAGTAAAACCAAACTCAAAATTCCTCTTATCTATGTAAGTGTAAATTGCATTACCATCCATCCTTATATTTTATACTTATAATCGGGTAAAATTGAATATTCTTCAGTCTAAAAGTTTGTACAAGGCTGCTGCAAATTGCTCCGCATCTTGACATATATTACAGCTACAACTTTCCATTATCATCTTATTACGCCTGACAAGTAATGGTTGCTCAAAATCAGAAAAAGTTTGCAAACCCTGTCAAATTAAGTTTGCTAATTCTAATTCTTACCCCGATTGTGAAAATATGGGTAACTAAATCACCGTTATGTGAGTTGTCATCTTCATTCAGTTGTCCTTCGAACGTGCGCCCGATTTTAACCAGCTTAGGTGTGTTAGCATTACTTGTGATGAAGATTTGTTAACTTTCTCACGTCTTTAATCAGATCACATCCAACACCATTTCGGCTCCATATATTACGACAAAGAGAGAGAGAGAAGAACAAGGAGACATGCATGTCATGTCACAGTCATGCAAACTAGCAAAGACTCTAATTTTCACCCCAGTTACGTATTCCAGTCAAGAACGTTCCTGGATTTCTTGTTCTAACGAAATTAAGTCCATACCTTCACAAACTGTGTACGTACTTACTTATAGCGTGAGCTTAATTATGAGACAAAATATTTCGTCCTGGTTAAATAACAGACTGGAAGGGAAACAATTTAAGTGTGAAAATTTTCCACTTTAAAAAGGGTTCTAAAAATTATTTTCATGTTTTTTAAGAGAACAATTTATCATTTAAATTATTGTGAACGTAATTACGGAGAAGGGATGAGATTTATTCCCAGGGGAAAAGTGTTGAAGGGAACTAAACATTTACTCCCATCCCATTTATCCCTTTCTTTGGTGACATCGGGAAAAAAGTGAACAAATTAAGTCACCACCGACTCAAATATATTCATCTCAGCCAAATCCCATTCATTTCATAAAGATAGCAGGCAGATGGGAAAAGAGTTGGCTCATTTGAATAGTGAAAATAAAAGAGACAGAATGGAATTGGAATTCTACTGGAAGTTATCGTAATTAATATCATCCAATTTATTTTGTCCTGTTTAGATAAATATTTCTTGCATCCTCTGAAATCTGGAGAACTATATAACTTCAACTCAGCAACTTACTTAATTTTAGCCTTAATGTATTTTCTTTGCAGACATTGGACAGATGAATAATTGAACTGGCTAAAAGTTGGAAGCAGTTGCACATGACATCGGAGCAAAATAAAATACTTCTTGTGCATGGTGAGGGTAAAAGAGCAATTTGAGAGTGGCTTCAAGTTGTGAAGATGAGGAAAGTTAGCAACTAACTAACACCAAGAAAACTATTAAATAAACAATGTAATTTAAGAAAACTCTGTGTTGTGCAGCAGGGCACAAAATTGTTCAAAGTGTGAACGGAGGTTTTCCAATCGACTAAAATTATTTTGGGACCAAACTACAAAAAAATAAAACAAAATCAAATGTATGTTTACTTACATCACTTCTCCCATCCTTCCTTTTGAAAATCTTCTTCATCTTCTTTTGTAAAGAGTCCAAACAATTGGCAACACATTTCGTTATTTTGACAAGTGTTTGCGTCCATTTGTCCATGTCTTTGAGGGCAGAGGCGGCGTCGTCGTTTGTCTGATTGACAATGACAGGGACACAGTCTCCTCTTTCACCTTCCAAGTAAAGATCAGTTGAGAAACTCTCTGTCTTTGTCATCATCTTCACCAGTTGTCCCATGTCCTCATCTCTCAAGCCCAAATCAGAAGAAGGAGTTGTATTACTTTCTCTTGTTTCACCCACGCTCCTATTTTTATTTTCCTCCACATTTTTAAAATTCTGTCCAGGTAGTATTTTGTACGAAGACTGGGGACTTGAAGTATTAGTCTCAGTCTTATTGTTGAAGACAGTGAAACTGTTTTTACTCTCCTCCACATTTGTTCTTGTAGCCATTGCGAAACTTTTTCGGGAAGGGGAAGAATTTACATTTTGTTCCTTTTGAAATGTAGCTTCATTTTTGGGCTTAAGTATTGATGACGCTGCCACTGATCCTGTCCTGAATCCGAATGGAGGATCTGAAGATGCAGCCACATCTGTCAACTGCATTCCATTTACTTTCTCATGTAAATTCAAAATAGGAGGATTTTCCTCCCTTGAATTTCCGATCTGTCGCGTCCCACTTGTCAATAGAAATGATGTTGACATTGAAGAAGTGGAGATGAAATCCGAATTATCGGAATGAGGACTTGCTTTGATGCTGTTGTGGTGAGAATTTTTTATATCTTCCTTTGATTGCTTACTTTCCCATCCCAATTGATTTCTTTCACTAATCCTAGTCGTGCTTTGTAATAATGGAGTAATTGGTGTTGGAAATTGGGTCCTAGAGCCCTTGCCTTGTATTGTTGACTCCAAATTAACTTTTTCCTCAAGCCCGAGAAAAGTTGACAATTGGTTTTTTGGGGCCGGGAGTGGAAGAACTGTCCCAATGAAAAATGCGAGCACAAGAAAAAAAGTTGGATTGAAGAAAGTTGCAGGCTTCATTTTGAGATGAGACTTCATTTTTACCAGAACTCGGGTTATTTTTTGAAAAATGTTTTCCACTAATAAAGATTAGATGCTTTCACTTTGTAAGATTTAGCTAAATTGTCATATTACAGCTTGTACAACTCTTTGATCACATCATCAAAGAATTTCTTCCCAAATTGAAATTGTCGCAAGAGAGAAAACTTTCACTCCATTTCTTTCTTTGGAATGAAAAGATGAACAATGCAAACAAGGAACTTTTTCTTTGACAAATTAAAAATTCAAATTGGTTTGTCTTCTTCCGTCTCTTATGTATTATTGTAAGTACTTATTTACTATGTTGACGATGGGAAATGCTTTCTTCTCTTTGTGGAACTAGATAAATAAATTAACTAACAAAAACAACCTGGTAAATTAAATATAAGTTCCTCCTCCGCTTTCAAAAGAGACAAAATTTAGTGTATAAGTACATATGCCTAAAAGTGTCTTTCTTTCTTCGTCATTACATCACATATAGAGACAAGATTGATGGGGATAATAACGATTACTGGGAAATGATGAGACGAGACAAGTTATGTACCTTTACCTTCGTCTTTGAACAAAGTAGCAAAACCACACACACACACACCGATTTGAAGTAATTTTGTTGTCTCCAGCCTGGGCCTCAAAAACTAAACCAATAGCAATCACAAGCAAAGCAAACCACAACGCAAAGGTCTCAGGTGGTAATAGTTTCGAAGGCTGTGACAATCATCAATCAGTCACCACAAGAGTTCACCATCCAGCCGAGAGGTAATTGTTTTAGACTCTGTTGTCTTACACAATTTGTAACTGCTGCGGATGAGACAATAAAGAAACAAGAAGGTTCACAGGTCAGCCAAATTTCAGGGCACAAATGAGAATTACTCTGTCACGCAACGTCTTAAAAGTATCCCAACTGAGGAATAATAATGACACTGAGAGTAATAACAGTTTAGAACTTTTTTTTTACAACTGTTCACTTTTCCCCTTCGATCAGAAATTGTCGTCTATCGAAGATGAGACGTGAGAGACAGTTGATGCTTTTGTTCACTTTATTGTTATGATAATGTAAGCTAATGCTAACTTTGGCTACAACAAGTTCCACCTTTGTTATTAAAAGTTGATGGGGACTAAGCACGAACAAAGTTTGAGAGAAAGGATGTTTGTTGGGTTGTGGTGTGGGCAAGAGCTGGAATCGTTCTGAGAGTTGGAAGAGATTTCGAGACCGTTTTAACCAAACCACCAGCAGAACTTTAGACAACATGACATCCATTGCATATTGAAACTTGCATCCACCGAAGCAAAGTGAATCTTCACATAACTGAAGGGAACCAAGTTGAACCAACCAAATATTATGTAAGGAGATTCAATCCACTTCACAGCAGCCTTTGACTTTGATCCTCTCTTTTTAAGGTTTTCTGAGGGAAGGGAGTTCGTGATTTCACTGGATACCTTGGACTTATTTTTGGAAATTTTGCGTCAATATGTGACTTTTTGTGAATTTCTCAGGTACAGGAAAGATTAAAGAGATTAAAGAGGTACTTATAGGATAATCCTGTTTATGGGTTGCTATTGTATATATGAGATGTAATGGGCCTTTTAAGAAGTCTCAATCTGCCCCCGCTACCTTTTCTTTAATTCCTTTTAGGGTACATATTTGTGGACAGGTCGTAAATCATCAAGCTTACTTATTCCGACTAATTGCAACACTGATATTTTTTAGAACAATGGAAAAAGGTATTGATCTTTATAAGTACCTATATACAATAGCCGAAGAAGATTTGTGTAGTCATCTTGCAACAATCAGTAAAAGGAAATGAGCAAAGGTCAGTAGATCATTTTAGTCCAGTTCCGACTAAAATTCATCATCCAGATGAATCATTTTGTGGCTTATCTCTGGTCACTGAAAGTCAGTCTTTGATTCTGTCGGTTTATTTTTTTTGTGATCTTTGTTGAATGAGTGAGTAAAAATCACAAAGATTAAATAGGACAGGTGGAGCGTATCTTGTTCCCAGATTTGATTTTAATATCAGGCTACAACTCCCGACAACAAACTCTTAAGGTATATGGTAGGTATATTATGTAACAGACAATTACTAATTGCTTCTTGGATTTCCGTCTTGGCACAACATAATGATAAGATATAGGGACTGTCACTCATCCTCACAAAATTTTAGGATGAGAAGGTTTAATTCCATGTTTACCCTCCTTCTGTTTGGGTGGCACAAAGTAGAGCTACTTTTATATAAATAGTTATGTAACAGAGGTGTGAGAGAGTAATTTTTCATTCTTGAATTGAATCCAACCCCAGGCTGCCTTACATAAGCTACATTAGTCTAATCTCTTCACCAAGATCCTTTCATTGTGTTGCAATGTCGGCTGACATAATTGTGTGACTTTAGGATTAGGAAAAAAAATTCAACTCCAAATAAAATCGTTTCCCAGCAGAATTCTGTTTCAATTTCCTTTGTTCTGACAACTGTCATATTTTCACTCGCAGTTGGAATGCAATGCAATAATGCACCAGCCTACATTAATTGGTACTTTTTTTGGGAATTCAAACAAAATTCAGTTCCCAGTTGACAACTTGGTTTTGTCAGCATGAAATTGACTATTGTGTAATATCGTTTATAAAAATATAAATGGCAAATAAAATCTGGGAAATATGACACATTTCTGTCAGTTTCAGTCAGGTAAATGGTTTGTTATGTGGTTAATAAAATAAACTGCATGGGGCATGCTAAATACTTGTTCTCAATTAGTAAATTAATTTATTAGCAACTCCCAAGTAGATTCAAAAGTCGTAAAAGTCATCGTAAAAAACATTATTCCTATTATGATGATTATTATTGTTATGTGGAGTCGGACTTCTCTCTGCTGACAGATAATTGTGGAAATCTCCTTCTTCTTCCTCGTTCCGATAATCCCGGTTTCGGGGTGGACCATTACGTTCGGAATAATGGATACGATTATTGTCAAAGTGGTTTTCTTCATTTTCATAGCCATCTTCGTGGTCCAAATTACGAGGAGGTGAAGATCGTGAAGGTGATCGAGGGTGTGACCTTCCATGATTGTGACTATGATGATGGGGTTGTGGTGGTGGTGGTGGTGGAAATGGGTCGTGGTCATCATTTTCATCGTCATCCGGATGCAAAATACGACCATGATTATTACTGGGGGCAGGTTGAGAATTGAAATCGTCATATTCCGCAATTGGCAAGGAACTCTCGTTGTGACCACCACGACCTTCAGTGTAGCCAAAAAGAGCTGGAGAATGCTCAATCAAATTCTCGACATCCGAGTTACTGTAACGCCCTCCACAATTGTAGACAATGTTCACTATTATTTTAATAAGTACATGTTAGCAATTTTACAATTCGCATATGTAAATCAAGTTATATTTGAGATCAACCTTTTTGAGCATCCCAATAACTCATCTCTTGTCTAACACCAATTTTTGCCCCAGGTTTCTGCAATTTATAATGAAATTTACAAATTTAACATTCCAGGATGAGTGAAAATATGCAAATATTCTAAATACCAGTGGTCTGATGGTGTCCATTTTATTTTTGGAAAATGCCTTTCTCTCGTAATGCTAAAATTTTACAATTGAGTTTCAAGGCATAATCTACATAATTATTTTTGTAATTTCCCTTATTCACCATAATAGAGTCGTAATCGTAAGGACCGGAGACGAGATCGGATGGACTTCGTTTCCTAAAATTAGACTCTCTTCCCTGTTTGATATTTCCCCAAAATACGATGATGTAGTCATCTCTGTCGTATCGGACGTGCCTTAATATACGCACCAGTAAAATTTATAAATGCTTTTGCCCAAAAAATTGATATTTTAAAAACATACTCATGTCGAAATCCAAGAGCGTGTAGCATCTCATGCATACTGGTCTATAATATTACAAATAACAATAAAATTATAAATTTGCTTATGTTTAGGTTTCAAAAAATCCATTGAAATCGGTAGCTTATTTTGACTCACCCGATGTGAAATGCATCCTACCGGCAAACCCATTTCCTTTAAAAAACAAAGAATTCTATTCAAATTTAGAAATAATCCCATAACACAACAGATCCCATATAAGCTCAAAGTTCCTCATAAGCGTGGGAAACAAAGGATTAGTTTTATCACCCAAAAACATTCACAGCTTGGGTTGTAATGAATGTAGAAAAGGAATGAAAGCAGATTGAAAGAAAGTTCCATTATTAAGGCCAGGTCATGACCTTAAAGGTCTATATTTTACATATTAACGCAATTGAGTAATTGTAGACATGTTCTATGGGGTAATTCGATATTGGGAGAAAGTTCCATTTTTCACACCTGTGTCCACCTCAGAACTTGCTTAACTTTACCAGAGAATGTATAGTTTCATAGATATGTATTTAGGCCACATTCTAACTATCACGCACAAACATAGCTATGTATGGAATGCTTTTATATTAATCTGTAATTCCCTAATAGCCTCTAACATTCCCATTCTCAATAGTTTGCGTAAAGGATTCTTCTTTTCTCTTCAAAGCTTTTTTGTGCATTCTTCCTCTTGGGCAGCAGTTGTCAAGTATGGAAATCTTGTTTGCTAAATGGCTCTTCTAAATGTGGGAGTGAATGTTTGGATTTTATTTAAATTTCTGTCCCATTTCCCTATTTTAGGAAAGCAGTTTTCCAGCCTTAATGGCACTGTTGACATTACTCCGATGAAAAAGCCAAAAAGCCAGTTCATGCAAATGCTCTTTATTCTATTGTGGCCTAATGTGTAGTTATCGGAAAAATAATTTGACATAAATAAATATATCTTCTTGCCTGTTTCCCCCCAATCCTTCCGATATAAGAGTAACAGCCTCGTTTCGTATTTTTGTTGATGTACACAAAATCTTTTTCCTCAACTTCGTGTTCGCTATCATAAATATCAAATTCAACACAAGTCTTTTCCTGGATCTCTCGAAGTCCTCCTATAATCGTTGAGCGCTCCTTATGTGCTGAAAAGATTTAGGCAACTCTTTTTATCCCCTTTTCCTCTTTTGTTGCCCTATATAAATATGCATAGACTTACTATAAGAATGATCCATCACAACAGGGACATAGGTTTTGGAACCTCTTTTGCTCCACATATATTTCCGGTTCATGGCTCCATTCTGGATGATGTCAGGAGGACCATGTCCCCCCTGACTGCACTCGTACGGGGCGTCGTCCCCCTCCCCCAAAACTATTTCATAGTAAATATTTACATATTTGATTATGTAAAATTATGGAAATTTTAGAAACTTTTGTTTATGATACCTTTTAAATAGTTATTGAAACATAAGAAAATCAAAAAATACAAAGGTAACAGACCGAGACGAAGCATGTCTTCTTCAGACACACTTATCACACTTTTTCACTCTTGTTCATTGTCCCATTCGCGAGCCTCGTTGATTTTTTTGCCAAGATGAGCCACGAAGGAAGTCAATTTGGCTACTGGGGACTAATTTGATAGTTTGAGCAAAAAAGGAAAGTTTAATTGTATTTTTTCATTTCAACTGCGGATTCATTGCAATTGAGCACTGAACCAATTGCTTATTGTTCAAGACCCCAAAATTATCTAAGGATCCTATAAGTCGTGTTAACAAAGCATGGATGGGAAATTGTGGATTTACTTAATTTGGGGTTGAACATGAGGAAAGATGTGCAGCCAAGAAATTCGTCAAGCCAAACCAAGCAAAATAAAATATCATCATTGATTAGTTAATACTTTGAACCACAATTGTTGACTTTTGCCTAAAAATACTAAATAATGCTGTCTAAAGATTGCCCTATATATACAATGATATAATGCTTCACTTTTATCGAGATTATTGAGAAATGCATAATACAAGTAATACAACAACAAATGGTTTGTGGGGGATTACTTCATTAACCACAAGTTTCATAGGAAGCGTTTACAACGTAAACTCAAATGAGTTGTAGAAATTTACAAGAAGGTTTTGGATTAAAGCTTTACTTTTGAGATTGACTTGAGAATCATTAGAATATATAGTTTTGTACAATTGAGACTCTCATTTAGTCATTTGCCTTGTTCTTGTTCTTATTCTAAAAGTGAATTGTGAATAATTCAAGCTCAAAGTTGATAAAGCGTGTAAAGCAAAAGCCCCCATTTCAATTCGCATTTTTCGCTTGATTGCCAACAGTGTGCTATTTCTGGGAAAATGGGACAAAGCTTAAAACAAATGTGACACGTTATGCAATTACTTATATAAAGATGCTCTCTGTCAATCAATAGGAAAAATTAAGATGCATGAATACAAAGCGATGCTTTATTTATTAGAGTCATGACCAAACTGTACTTCCTTTTACTTCCTTTTCACAAAACATTTAACTACGGTTGCAGTTTAACGCTTGTTGGGTGGGAAGAATCGTGACTTGAGAACAAGCAGCAAACGATTTCAATTACAAGTAATAAATTTAAATTTGGGGTCTGCAAATCTTTTTTACACGTTTAATTATCCGGTTCCTCAGCTCACGTACACATTTTAATTACTACCGGATATAATTACACTTTGCGGCAACAGATGCACATGCATCTGCATATCCTTATATTATATTAGTAGGCATACAATTACCTAATTTGCCTCCCACCTTGCAACCTAAAGACTCTTTTTTTCTTTATGCAATGTCAACGTGTTGGTTTTAGCACCTTTGGTCATTAATAAGGGTGAGGCCACACAGTGAAATTATACAATAAAATTCTCTCCCCAAGATGTCCAGCATTAATACTTGGTTATTTCAAAAGCATCCGGTTTGGTTTGGGCCATTGTTTAAAATTAAAAATGTTTGTACAAGACCCATTACTTAGAAAGCTCTTTAACAGTCCCGCATGTCCAGAAGACAGAATCTCTCAGCATGACGTGACAATCGGCTAGTCACTCAAGCCAACTATTACAACTTTTAAAGAGATACTATCTGGCCTAACTCCTTGTTAGTTTAAGTTCTTCTTTGTGTGGCTCCTCTGTCTCTGTCACATCAATAATCACTCTTCCCATCTCGCCCAATGTTATAGACACCAATTACGACCCCATTTACGACCATTCGAAACAATTTAAAATTCAAATTCACAAAATAAATAATGTAAGTATGTATATGGAGAAGAAAAATGCAAAAGTCACGACTTTCTGTTGGAGACAACCAATCAAACAATGGGACTCTGGAAAGGACATTCGATGTAATCAAGTCCAACATCAAAAATAGCCTCATTCATGCAGAAGCAGTGGAAGAAATGGATGAAATTTTATTATCATTGTATATATATATATATATTTATAGGTATATGAGTGAGTGAAAATTCCCAAAAGATTTATGACTCAGAAAGCAGATTGAGTGGGTGAGTGATTTAATATTGAGCAAAAAATGGCAAGGCATAAAGGCATTAAGTTTTTTTCAGGATGACATGACATGATTGTGAGACACGTCTTGTTTCTGCATTCCTGGACATTCCATATTATGAGACAATTATCCAGGTTGGAAGGTAGTTCATCATATTCACTCTCGTCACCGGCCATCTGCCTTCTTTTTGACACTCACAATCAGATTGTCAGAAAAATATGCTCTCGCACGAATTGTCAAATTACCGGACTATAGTCAGGATTCCATTATTTGGCCGTGATTACTAATTTAACAACTACTACATAAAATAAAATATTTTACATCTATCTAGGCGAGTAAATTGGTAATGTCTAGGGAGGAAATCATTCAACCACTTAATAAACTCCGATGTCTACTAATCTATTCAAAAATCTATTGTCCACTTCGTCCATGTGGGAATTCATGAATCTCTTCTTTTCCTGTATTTTTCTCTATTCTTTCTTGTTCACTCCTCGTTCTTCCTGCTATGACCAAGACACTTCATTAATTTCTTTGTGCTTGGAAATTCTTCAAAAAATTTTGAGATGACTTGGACAAATGATAAATTACGATATCAAAGAATTACATACAAATATATTCATGATTTACGCATATAATTTTCAAACTTTTGATATGCAATTAAGACTAGGTGTAAATTTGACTTGACGAAAGCATTTTGCTTAAATAACTTGTCATTTACAAATTGCTTCCATTTACTCCATTTCATTGTATGACTGACAAGTGTTTTGACATTTGAAACTTTAAAGTGCAATATGATTTTAGTGCTTATATATTATAGCCTTGAGGATCGACGAGTGGAACGTGTATAGTAAAAGGTAAATTAAAATCTTCAACTTTGACATGACAATTGGGATTCATTGAGGAACGTGAAATTGTATCCGTTTTTAACCTCAACATAGTCAGATAATTGACTTCAATTCCGACACTTCATTGACATTTGTACCTTAAGTGGGCTTCATGCAGTTGCAACACTTGAATAGAAATAGTGACTGACAGATATAAAGTAAAGGTCCCATTTTCATATTCAACTCAAGTGCAACCATTTCAGTCTCATTGTTGTACATTTCTTTCCCTTTTGTTGAGAGTTGAAGGAAATCATCTCCTGGTAAATATTTTTAAGATCCATAATATACGTAAATGCAATGCAGTAGCGAACCAAGAAAAGAGTAGATCATCATCATTTTATATTTTGAATAGATTTCAATTCACCAATCAACAAATTGGCAGCCCATGAAATTGTGTTCCATATTTGGCTACATATTCATTTATTTATTTACGTACAATAATATACGCTAATTTGTATGCTATTCATCCAAGTCCCTGATTATATTCTTCTTTTACCTGATTCCCATGAAACCCCGTGCTTTGCTGCTAGAGAGAAGTCTTAATTGACATGCTTTCTCTTAGCTGATTTTCTATTGAATTGTAACTGATTGGACGTTAATGGAGGGGAAAGGATGTTTTGCCACTGTCATTTGAACTCCTCCGAATTCTGTCTTTCATTTTATTATTGCAAGTGTCCAAACTTTGCGTCCTCCACTTCACTTGAGGGAACTGAAGTTAATGCTTCTTTTGTTCAAATTGATTCAAAGTGATGCTACTAAGGCTTCCTTTTGTGTCCTAAACGATCCAATCAATTAAATAGAACTAACGATAAGTCTCTTTTTCACCAATTGAATGCAGCAGCTTCAGTTAGAAAAGCAGTTAGACATTGGCTTCAAGTTCATTTGTTTGTTTATTTATGAGATGCTCAGATTTCTGAATTATATACTTATATATTATATCGTTTTGCAATAGATTCAGTGTCTATATGCTCGTTTGAACCCGTTTTACTAAAAATATTGATAAGATCATCAATGTTCATCATGTTCACTCACAACTGTGGTATTTAGATCTCCAAACGATAAATTTCTGATTTCAATCATTTAATGAAAGTAAACGGAGAAAGTTGGTTCTTCATATCTGCCAATTAACTGTTATCTTTAATTTGAAATACCAACTTCTAGCCTTCAGGCTTGAAGCTCGTTCTTGGCTCGCACGTCTGAACAATTTAGATAACATTTTACCTCATTTTTACCACCAACTTCTTCCCCTCGCTTTCTCCAATTCTCCAAAGAAGAAGGGTGAGATAAATTTTATCAAGTTCTTTATCACTCCCAAAGCCTCTACTAACTAACATTGCATTACACTCTCCTATGATGATGATGCCTTCATTTTTTCTGCGGTTACTTGGCTTAAAGAAGGCTTTTATCTGGAGAGTTACAATTTGATGAAAAATGTCTTTTTCCCTAATAGAGCAAAATAGTTAAGTGTGGGTGAGAAAGTTTTAAGGGGAGACAAAGCAGAGAATGAAAAGGGGAATTAAGAGGAATAAATGAAGCGAAAGGGAAATTTAGGGGAGAAAGAAAATGGGGTGCGAAAAACGCCACCAGAATCCTAATCCATACTAATTCCTAACAACACATACCCATACACATTTATCTAAGCTCTTGTAAGTCTGAAATGGACAAAAACTACAACATTCCATTCTCTTAAAGTACAGATACTTTCTACTGCATGAATTTGCTAATGATATTCCTTTCAATTAAAGCGGACTGGGTTGGTTAGGTTGGAAATCTAATTGTTGGGGAGTCGCATATGAATCAAATCGTTAATCCACACCAACCACAGAGAAATATAATCAAAATTTTCCAAGCTGCTTTCACCAAACACTTTACTTTGTAGTTGCATAGTTTGTGTCTTTCGGTTAAAGTATCATTCCAAGGAGAGTGGATTTTGGTTAGATTTAGAAAGGCGTAGAGCTAAAAGACGAGTCAATTACTCATGCAGTAAATGTCTTTAGATTTACGCTTTCTAAAGCTTTCTGTCTGGAAATAATAATTTGAGAGGAATTTGTATTAAATCCGCATCCCCGACCGTTGGGGAGGGGAAGCGAGGGTGTTGAGCTTGATTATAATCCCCTTTGATTATTTCTCCATCCTGTTTCTGAATTATGGATTTCACTCAGCAATAATAATTTGTCCCTGCTTTGTCCTATAATTACGCAATCAGAGCGGAAAATAAAGGTTTTTGAGGGAGAGAGTGAAAACGACAAATCCTGGCAGTTTAAAAGGGAGAAGATCAAATTAAATTTTAGAAGGCGTTTTGCGCTGTTCAAATATTGTTTATGAAATTTTTAAAAAAATAAAGATGAGAAAGATACGTTTTGCATTAATTTAGGTGTAGACAGAGTTTATTACAACGTGCAAACAAAATTTATGATTTCAACCATCATAAAATTCACCTTCTAGGGAAAGTAATAATATGAAATTATCTATAACCAACTTTTAGCAACTTTCTCACCTCTCTGTCAAATTCCAGAGAGTCGCAAACAAATTAAAGATTTACTGCCATACTAATCGTCAATTTTGTCAAGAATGTCCAGGATCGGTGACAAATTCACAGTTGACAGTCAAACTATCATGGATCTGTTTTATAAGCAGATAAACTAACATCTTTTACACAAATCATAACTTTTGTCTAATAAAAAAGCCTTTTTGGAGGGACCAATAAAGGCGTGGCCTTATTGTTACTAATAACATGTTTACATTAACAAAATTAGAATCTCGACACAATAAAGCATTTTGTGGAGTGATCCTGTCGCCTGTCGACACTTATTTGCTTTTACAAAGGGAAGGAAGTTTCTTTGTGCTTCATGCCTCTTGACTCTATGATTTTATGCAATGTCGGACTTTCTTTTCATTTTCCTTTCATCCTCATTGTCACTCGGTCTTAGATAATTTTTTGTTGCGTTGTTTCATCCTCTTATAGATGAGGACGGAAAAATAATTTACATTTGTTTATTATTCTCCTGTCTCTGACTTTTATTATTATTATGGGGAATTGTCCTTGTCACAAAGACAAGCTGGAAATCCGCCAAGTAATTGCAGTTCCTATTTGCTTTGGATTATTTATTTTTTTTTTTTTACAAAAGCCCAAATGCAAATTAAAGATGCATATTTAATGTCAATCATGAATTTGGACAAAATCTTAACATGCAGGAAATGAATCAATCATTTAGTCAAAATCCATGATTGACACTTGATGTAACAGCCCACACTAATTTTTCATGTGGGAAGTGGACATTTGACAATTTTATTATTTTATTGTGGAGGTGGACAACTCGAGATTTTATTTATGAAATGCGAATTGAAATTAAATTGACGTCCGTTCTCAGTTTTTCAGAGACAAATGTTTCCTACAGAATTATCATTATTATTATGAGATGAGAAGGAGGACTTTTATGCCTTGGACCGGCACACGAACAGACCTTGAGGGCTTATTTTTATTCTTACTTATACACTCGACTTTTCCATTGTTTGTTGTCTCTCTGGAGTGGTTGGACTGGCATATGGCATTTCTATTGTTGGACACAGAGCAATTGACAAAAGTATCCAGAGGAAAGAAAGATAAACTGAATGTCATTTTTTCATCCGAATGTCTACATTGTGAGACTAAAGGGTTGCTAAACTGAGTGTTGAAGGCACTACGCAGCTATCTAAAGGGCAAACGTTCCTTGGTTCACGTTCTTTTCACCAGAACGTCCGTTTTTCGTCTTTGCGGTGAACGTTTGTGACAATAAATGAGAACTTTTTGGTTTTAAACTTTGAACTTTACTACTATGAACTATCACTATTTTACAAAGTTTAAAATCAACTTTTTAAATATTTTACTTTTAGAAACTAACTTAACCATACGGAGACTAAACGTTAACTAACTTAAAACTCATAAGCACTCTAGCGGTGAGCTCCTACCATCGCCACGTTGCATTGCCTACGTGGCCCATTACTCATTGGAGCACTCTATGCTAGGATGTTTAGAGCAAGGCATCCTTGCTATATGTTTTAAAGCAAGGCATCCTCTCTATATGTTAGAGCAAAGCATCCTTGCTCTACCCTAGAGCAAGGCTTCCTTTCTACATGCTTTAGAGCAAGGCATCCTCTCTATATGTTAGAGCAAGGCATCCTTGCTCTACCCTAGAGCAAGGCTTCCTTTCTACATGCTATAATGACTTAAACGCAATGTCATGAGAGATTGTACTGGTCTCTCATGATATTGTGTTGCACTCCCCCCCTAACTTGACCTTATAAGGAACAAAGTGAATGACTAAGGGCGACACTACTTAAACTTATTAACATTATATCTGAACTCTTTTGACATAAACTCCAAATATATGATAAATAATAATATAATATAATATTTGATCAATAATACATTAAATAACTCTTAATTAAAGGAAATTGATAAATAAGGTAATTTCTAGGATTCATAACCATCATAATTATGATATTGATAGACTGTAAAGATTCCATTTATATAAATATATATATAGCAATTTTCTTAACCATCCAAAACTCAATATATTAATACTTAAATAAATTACTAAATTCATAAATAACTTAATGTAACTACTTAAACTCAAAGTATTCAACTCAAAACAATTGATTTTATATTAGTTAAAACTTGATTCAAAGTAATCAAATGGAGATTTAGGAAATTGTGAGCCAGAAAATAGACTAAATATGCAAAACAAATTTCATAAAAACTCTTAAGCAATAATTATCGTAGTTTGCGAGTGACTTTCGAAGGTTTGGAGCATAATAAAGCACCGTTACCACTCCGCCGTCCAGCCACACCCTTTGTGCCTCCTTCCACACTTTCCCTTTTCAGGTAATCGCGGGCGGTGAACCGACGTTTGTGCTTCTCTGTATGGTGAAAATATTTTAGGTGCATCTCAGTATTGTTGGGAGGCCCATTTTAGAAAATTAAATTGCAAAAAACGAAGTACTGAGTATCGAGGAAACCAAAACAGAGTAAAAGCAGCGGGGGCATAAATAACGAAGATTTTTACGAAGGAAGCTCATCTTTTAAGTTTCATGAACGTTGCCGTCCAAAATGCAAACTTTTATAGTCGACTCGATCTTTTGTTCTCAATCTCGAGCTTCGTCTGGGACTAAGCTCAGTATTTACATTGCCAGGAGGAATCATGGAATTCGTTTGCGCCAAAGTTTTAGAAGTGGAAGGCTCCACAATTTGCTCTAAATTTTCTAAAGAATTGCTCAAATTACTATTAGAAAAAGAAAAATATTGATTATCGAATTGACTAAAATCTAAATTACCAAAATGAACGTCTTTCGAAAATAGCTCTGTACCATTAACATTAATAGAATTGTCATACTGAGAATTAACATTGATATTAGTTGCGTTTCCATTCATTTGCGCAAAGTCATCAACATCATTAATAACTAAATTAGAATTGTCATTTGTGCTCAAATTTGTAGTAGAATTATCAATCCTATCACTAACATCAATATTATTGTCATTTTGAGAATTTACAATTACACCAGTGGTGTTTACATTGCTTAGATTAACACTGTCCTTTTTGCGCAAGTTTGTGGAGATTTGTGGAAATGTGTGGAGATCTGTGGAGATTTGCACGGAGTTGTCTTTACGTGGAAAATAACGTCTTAAAAATGAGATGTGGTAAGGTCCTTTGACTGATCCATCGGAGAATGTGACTTCATAGTCGAGGGGACCCAAAACTTTTGAAATTGTGGCAATTCCAGGGCGAAAAAGAGGGTTAAGTCCTGCCACAATTCCTTTTTCCTTGTCAGACAGCGTCGTCTCCCTCAACACAACAGAATCTCCAGGTTTGAATTGGTCATCGCGGTGGGCCTTGTCGTAGTACCGCTTTTGATTGTTTTTGGCCCTTTCCAAGCTGTTAGAAACCAAGGATAACATTTTAGTATAAGTTTCATTACGATTAAAAATTATGTCCCTATGATTTTGAGGGATTACTCTCTTGAGGGAATTCAATTCTTCCTCATTTAAACCAGTAGCTAGGTCAAAGGGCAAATTAAATTCTCTGTTTAAAAATATTGCGGCTGGAGTAAAACCAGTTGACGCTTGTTTTGAAGTATTAATTGCTAATTGCAAAAAAGGAATATTTTTAGCCCATAATTTATGATTTTGACCATCAAGAAAAGCTCTAATCATGGTTTTTATGGTCCTATTAGACCTCTCAGTTAAATTAGACTGAGGATGATATGGAGAAGTAAACCTTTGCGCTAATTTCCATTGCTTACATAGGTAAGACATCACTTGAGAAGTGAAATTGGTACCGTTATCGCTTACCAGAGTTTTCGGCATACCAAAACGACAAAACAATTGTTCTTCCAAGACTTTACCAATTACTGGAGCGGTTGTATGGCGCAAAGGAAAGATTTCTGTCCATTTTGTGAAGCCATCGATGACAACCAACAAATGGGTGTAACCACCGGGAGAAGATTTGACGTATGGACCCATAAGGTCCATATATAGGGTACCCCAAGGAGATTCAACGGGAGAAGATTGCATCAAACCAGCTGGCTTTTTGTTGTCAAATTTGACTCGTTGGCAGATGTCACAAGTCTTCACGTAGTCTTTGACGTGGTCAAGCATCTTTCGGAAGAAAACACGCTTCACCATCCGACTACATGTTTTCTCCACCCCCAAATGTCCACTGTGAGCAGTGTCATGGAATTGGCTGATAATTGTGGAGATGAGGGATTGTGGAATGACGGGTCGAACTCCACCAAAATCTCCACCACTGTCTCCACCACGTTTGTACAGAATTCCATTAATGTATTCAAACATTTCTGAAGGGATAAAATACGAATCCATTTCTTGTTTGGACTCCAATTGATGCTTTTTGATGACATCTCTATCCAAATTACAGGTGAGTAGAAGATTTATTTTGTGTGGAGGTGGAAACATGTAGTCATCATCTCGATCAATTTCTGTATTGTCTAAAATTGGATGTCTAGAAAGAAAATCTGCAACATGGTTATCACGACCTTTTATGTGTTGGATATAGGGACTAAACTCTTGAATTTTCCAAGCCCACCGCATAAGGCGTTGGTTGGAATTTTTCATAGAGTGTAAATAAACTAAAGCAGAGGCGTCTGTTTGTAATACGAACTCATGCCCATCAATATATTCCCTAAATTTTTCTAAACCAAAAACAATGCCATAGCATTCTCTTTCGCAATTGGAATAACGCGATTGAGCAGGATTTAACTTTTTACTAACAATGCTCACAATCTTTTCATCGCCGTTATCGTCAATTTGCGCTAAAACTGCACCAACCCCCAACAGACTTGCATCCGTCCTTAAAATGAAGGGCTTGTCAAATAAGGGGTGAGCTAAAACTAAATCTGTCAAAAATGCCTCTTTGAGGTCTTCAAAAGCTTTAATGGCTTTGCCATTCCAAGAAAAACGACGCTTAGGTGAGGTAAGCTCATATAAAGGGGCAGCGATTTGAGCAAACCGCTCAATAAAATGATGGTACCATCCTACCATGCCCAAAAAACCTCTCAAATCTTTACGGGATTTAATCTGTTCAACAGTGAACGCTCGGATAGTTGCAACTTTATCCGGGTCCATCCCAATTCCAGTATCAGAAACAATATGGCCAAGAAAAGATACCTGGGATTTCCCAAAATGACATTTCGAACGTTTTAGTGTGAGACCTACACTCCTAAAACGCTCCAAAAGTATTTCTAAATGTTTCTTGTGTTCAGCAAATGTTTTGCTGAACACCAAGAAATCATCCTGATAAACTAAGACAAAAGCTTCAAGACCTGCTATGAGTTCATTAGCCATTCTTTGGTAAGTACTCGCAGCATTCTTTAAGCCAAAACTCATACAATTGTATTCAAAAAGACCTCTTTCGGTACAAAAAGCAGTATAATGTTTACTGTCTTCCTCCATTTCAATTTGCCAATAGCCCTTCTCCGCATCCATAGTGCTAATAAATTTAGCATTCGCTAGTTTGCGAAGAAGGTCCTGAACTCGAGGAATTGGAAAACTGTCATTTGGAGTGAAACGATTAATGTGGCGATAATCGACGCAAAATCTCCATGTGCCATCCGATTTGCCACGAAGTAAAACCGGATGTGCATATGCAGAATTGCTTTTTCGAATTATGCCTTGCGCTAACATATAATCGACTTGTTTGTTCATTTCCTCATGTTTTAAAGGGGATGTTGGATACGGTCGTTGCCGTTTTGGACTCTCCTCAATCAATTTAATTCTGTGTTTTATTCCTTTGATCCTCCCTAGTGGAGCGTCAATGACATCAGGGAATTTCTTAATCAATTCCTTGATCTCATCTTCCTCAAAGTCTTTTAACAGCATTAAATTGTGAGTAACGGTATCACAAGAGTCTACCGTTTTTAACGCAAATTTCTCTTGGGGCCAAGAAGTGGAAAATCCCCAATGTAAAGTACATAAATCAAAAAGTAAACCTCCTTTGTGGAGAAAATCCATACCAAATAAGATTGGATGAGAAGATGGCATTACAGCAAAAGAATGAACAAATTTACGTGATCCTAACAAAAATTTCAAAAATAAAGTACCTTGTGGCACACACTGACTACCATCAAGCATAATGATTGGACCCTGAGTCCAAGGTCGCAGTTTAACATGAGGATGAACTAAATCAGAAGAAATAATAGAAATTGTACTTCCAGTGTCACACAAAGCATCGTGAACACCGGAAGATAAAGAAACTGAAATTTGTGGAATTAAACGGGTGGGGTTTTCGAAAAGTGGATGAGTAACAACAAAACCCTTAATTTTTACTCGTTCCTTCCGTTTCCCGAATTATATCTGGGTTGGGAAGTAGAAGAAGTCTGAGCTACCCTGACTTGCGCAAAATTCTGGGAATTTCGCGGATGCTTTTTAAAACAAAAATCTGTGGTGTGATTGCTAGAATTAGGGCAATGATCGCATTTAAGGTGGCGACGAGTGTCCTTGACTGCATTCGAAGACGGTTTGACATCATTTTGGGGTTGACGCTGCTGATGCTGATTTTGCGCAAATGTATGAGAATGCGACCCAAAATCCTTCTTAACACCAAAAGCAGATGCAGAATGCGAAAAATTGTTAGTTTTAGTAAGGGGCTCTTCAATTTTACGTGCAAACGTTAATAAATCTACTAAATTTGAAGCACCACAAGAAAGCAAATTAGGTTTTAAATAGGCCAAAGCACGTTCAGAGATAAATTGCAAAATTTCTTTTTCATTTCCGTCAACTGGAACTTTGTAAACTTTTCGGTATTGCATGTCCATTTCTAAACAAAACTGATCAAAAGGCTCATTTTGCCTCTGTCTCCGATTGAGCAACTTTTCCATAGCAATATGCTTGTCGGAGTCAGAGCCAAACATGAGAATAAACTGCTTTTGAAAATCGGACCAATTTGACACAACAAGTTTTGTCCTTTGCCACCAAAGATCTTGTTTTTTGTCATTTTTAAAAACATTTGGCAAAACACAAAGCCAATCTTCGGGTGCAAATTTCTTTCTACGCATATATGATTCTACTTCTTTCAAAAAATTCTCTGCTGTTTCTGTAGCAGGACGAAAAGTTGGAATTGGAATATTTCCAGTTGACTGATAAATTATGGTTTTACTTTGCGTTGAAAAATCCGACGGAATAGTTTGTGCCAATGATGGAGAAATAGAAACATTCAAAGCATTTGGAATTTCATCGTGAGGCAAAGCATTTGAAGCGTGTGGAGACTTTGCGCAAAATTGTGGAGACTGTGGAGATTGAGGTGGAACATGTGGAGATTTAGGTGGAACATGTGGAGACGATGCACGAGGTTTCTGAAGTTCCTCTTGGAGCTTGCAGATGGCCGCCTGATACTCCTCCCTCACATAATCTTTGAAACATGCAATGTCATGCTGCATGGAAGCCGCTTCGTCACCAAATCTTCGCAAATATAAAGCTTTCTGTTTCTCTAGTGCGTGACCTAAACTTTTGACCTTGGTGTCAACATATTCTTTCACAGATTGAGATGCAGGGTAATGAACGGGATATTGAGGGCCCAAAAGAGATGCTAAGGTGGGGTCACAAACTGGCAAAACCTCATTTTCCAAAGATGCTAACCTTTCTTTACATGAAAACAATTCTTTTCTAAAATCCTCAAAACTTATGGCATCAGGACCATCATTATGCTTGTTAATGGTTTCTAACATTAAAGATGGAAAATTCTCCAATTTCTCATCCAACACTTTTGATTTTTCCAAAAGGATTTTCTCCAATTCGTCGCCTAATTTTTCGACTTGCGCAAAAACGCGTTTCCTATTTTTAGACGCTTTTTCATGTAAAGCGAACAAAACTTCCATATTTTCGTCTACCAAATTAATTCTATTAATCAAATTTTCGGGTACTTTACCTTTGGTATCCTCAAAATAAGCCAAAAATGAAGGCCGAAAAAACCAAACCAGAAAAGAACACAATGTGTGGCCGACAGAGATGATGATAGCCGCCATCACGAAGGTCTCCAGGGTCCAGGTCATCATTCCATATGGAGTGGGTGACGGTGGATCCTTGGAAAAGGTAAAGTTCCCCTTTGGAACCACGTAAGAAGACTTATCCGAATATTGGAGCAGCTTCCATAAGATGTCCATATTGAAAGTGGGCGTTGCCCCACTTTATATCCAGATGGACACAAAAATTTGGCAATTTATAGTCAAAATGTCACGAAAAAGTCACAAAACGTTCACAAAATATAGATTAAGGGTTTGAAGGCACCATGTGAGACTAAAGGGCTGCTAAACTAAGTGTTGAAGGCACTACGCAGCTATCTAAAGGGCAAAACGTTCCTCGGTTCGCGTTCCTTTCACCAGAACGTCCGTTTTTTCGTCTTTGCAGTGAACGTTTGTGACAATAAATGAGAACTTTTTGGTTTTAAACTTTGAACTTTACTACTATGAACTATCTCTACTTTACAAAGTTTAAAAACAACTTTTTAAATATTTTACCTTTTTAAGAACTAACTTAACCATACGGAGACTAAACGATAACTAACTTAAAAACTCATCGGCACTCTAGCGGTGAGCTCCTACCATCGCCACGTTGCATTGCCTACGTGGCACATTACTCATTGGAGCACTCTATGCTAGGATGTTTAGAGCAAGGCATCCTTTCTATATGTTTTAGAGCAAGGCTTCCTTTCTACATGCTTTAGAGCAAGGCATCCTTGCTATATGTTTTAAAGCAAGGCATCCTCTCTATATGTTAGAGCAAGGCATCCTTGCTCTACCCTAGAGCAAGGCTTCCTTTCTACATGCTTTAGAGCAAGGCATCCTCTCTATATGTTAGAGC